>RJWH01004609.1:0-101468 GCA_004363575.1 Solenodon paradoxus | reverse complement strand
CCTCCTCCCCCTCCTCCTCCTCCTCCTCCTCCTCCTCCTCCTCCTCCTCCTCCTCCTGCTCCTCCTCCTCTTCCTGCTCCTTCTCCCTTCCTCCTTAACTCCCTCCTTGCGCGCCCTCCAACTGGAAATGTTGAATAACAAAGCTGAACATAAAACTTACCTATAAAAAGAATTGAGAGGATTCGTTTAATGAAGACTAAGGGAGAGCATCAGTGTGAACAGATTTTTCCAATTTATACCTTCTGAGAACATGATGTGTAAACAGTGGGATCAGGCAGTCTTGAGACCGTATCAGTAATTCCTAACTAGTACTCAAGGCTTGGGCTCTGATTTTGCGAGTGCAGAATCCTGATGCTGCGAGTGCTGTGACCGGATAGCAAGTAGACCAGAGATAATGTGCTTTAATGTGATGGATAAGAATCGTCCTGAGGAGACAATGTCTGGCACGTGCCACAAGGGAGAATTGCATCAGATCGACACAATGGCTGAGTTCCATAGAGTGGCTTCTCTGTGGAGACTCTCACTTTATTCTCTCTGCAGAAACCTTGACCCCACCCTTCCTGTGAAGTGTGAGCCGGCTTTGTAAAGGGTCCCTGATCAAGACTGTGGGCCGTTATGGAGCTGGGATGCAAACATCTGAAGCTTATCGCCACACACAATGGGGAAGGCTTCTTTGCCACGTTTCTAATTATATTTTTTCCCCTGCTTTTTAGATAAAGGGACAAAGAACTCTGGGACTTACTTTTCAGATTTCAGGCTGCTCTGAAGTGTTCTTTTTAAGGTGGAAGATAATGTTTGTGTTTAATAGCGGTGCTGTGAGCGGGTGGGGGGGGTGTGCCCGCCCGTTTCCAATAGCATGTGGGTGTCAGAGATGCATTAGGAGCTGAAATAATTCATTTGTTCTTCCTAATGAATAGTAATAATTTATAATTTGTACTAATCAAAACGCTTTCATCCACGAAAACCAACAAGCTTTGCAAACATTACCCTCTCACCAATCTCTGAAGTAAGTGTCTGGCGAGTACAATTACCCCTAATTTGCAGAAGGGCCATAACGGCGAGCAGGGTACAGAAATAGTTATTGGTGTATCTGCAGCTTGAAATTTGTATTTTGAAAGTGACTTTGAACTTATTTTTGTTAGTTATTTAGGTGACTGAGGTGTAAACCATAGCATTCGTTGATCTGTCTGTCGCTCGATGTCAGCAAACCCAGTGGAGGTCACATGTGTGCCCCAGTGCCCGGGCGTCCTGCAGTCCCGGGTGGCGAAGCGGGGGCGGTGGCGCTGTGCTGGGTGCAGACCCTTGAGCTCACTGTCCTGTGGCCGGTGAGTGGTACGGATGTGAACGAAGATAAACTCAGAAGAGGGGGATGAACTTTTCATCACGGCTTCTGCCTCCAGATTCCGTCACCACCAAACTAGCCCATGCGGGGCCGGCATGTCATTCTTGAAATGATCCAGCTGCTCTCAACTCACTTTCATGTCAGCAAACCTGTACTTCTTCTTCTTCTTTTAAAGAAAGGTATAGGCGGGCATGAAAGCAAATAGAGGCAGGCAGTCAGGAAGAGAGAGGAAGAAGCACTTTCATTTATTTTATTTAGTTGTTCATCTCGCTTGTTCCCCTTGACACCCTGGGTCTTGAACCAGGGACCTTGGGATGTATGTGGACTGCACTGCAGGGGATTAATCCACTAGACCACCAGGGTGCACCCAGCCCTCTAATCTTGACCCTGGAATTCCGGGTTCTCCATTAAAAACAGAAAAGCAAATCGCTTCCATATCTCTCACTAACTCCCTTCTATATTGTTGAGCAAAAAACTCGACTTCAGTTCGATTCCCCCATCCACCTCCACCTCCAAAGCAGAGGTCAGTAACTTATGATTAGAAAATACGTGAGTGTGTAGACTGCCTTAGAAGACAAAGGAGGGGAAGCCCCCTTCTGTTCCAGGAACTTTATTAAACCTGACCCAGAAGGCTTTTCTGTGGCGTGCCTGCTGGCAGGTGCCCCGACCCGCTGACTGCCGGTGCATCCAGACTCCAGTTAGAGCGACGGTAGAGGACTTGTTTCATCCACTGCCTCTCCTGGATGAGAACTGGTTAATAGAAAAATTGATGGAAAGGAGGGTGAGTCATTAAAACAAAAAGGCTTACAGAAATCTTATACTTTTCCCTCAAGTTCAATAAACAGAACTTCTTGAGCCTACCATTGGATTTGGAGTCAGCTGTTTTTCCTTTGGTGGTGAGTCCCTTCCCCGGACTGTCTCCTTGTCCCCCTTCCCTGGACAGAGTTGGGCGAGAGTCCACACTGGGGCTGGACTCCCTGGTCTGGATTCTGACTTGGCCCGTTTTCGGTGCTGTGACCTGGATCATGCCACTTAATCTCTTTGCTCATCTAAAGGTCCTCATCTTTAAAATGGGTTAATAATAGAATCTCCCTTATGGGCTTGTTGGGAGGATTAATTAATATGTGTGAACCCCTTACAACTGGGCTTCATAACAGAGTAAGCACTCTGGTTGCCATTGTTACTCGCATTTTTTTCTTAAAAAAAAAAAAAGACTCATTTATTCAGCATCGTAATGAGCCTGCTTATTACACTGATCCATCAGTAGCAGAAATCCACATTAAAACCCTTTGTGGGACTGCTTTACATTTTTCACAGAACAGAAACTAAAGTAACCTGTGACACAATTAGTCACCAATATATTCCTCGAATTTTTCACTCATACCCCTGAGTATTGTGTAGAACATGTCTTCTTTGTCGCGCGAGGCCCGCCACCTCTGGGCTGGGCTCACACGTCTGCTGTAACCCGTAGCTTCTCTGGCTCGCCTCCCCTGCTCAGTCTTGTGTCCTGGCAGTAATTGCACCTTCTGCCATGGCCAGAGGAGCCACGCTGGCTTTGTGGTTTGGCTGAGTAGTGGCCTTCCCCACCGCGGGGCCAGGGCCTCTGCCTCCAGGGTCTCCTCTCCTCAGTTCAGGCTTGAGACTAAGTGATGTAATTGCCCAAATCATGGCAGCTTCCACCACCTCCAGCACTGCTTCCACCATTACCAGCCGCAGACCGCCGTTCTCACCGCCACCACACCCACCACCACCAGGGTGGCCGCCAAAGCCGCCGATCACTGAAATTTCTTCCTCACCAAGGCTGTCACTCCCACCAAAGCCACCTCCACAACGGGCAGCAGTTTCCAGGGCCACTTCCACCTCCCCGGCTGGACGAAGCCGTAGTCATCGCTGCTTCGAGAGGGCTTTCCCGCCTTCGCGCTGTGGCCACTCAGGCTGCGGAGTTTCTAAAGGACAGTCTTGTCTGCTGAGTCACGGTCATCAAAGGTGACAAAAGCAAAACCTCTCCTTGCCACTGCCTCGATCAGTCATGATCTCAGTTGCTTCTGTTTTCCCTTGCTGCTCACAGTGGTCTCTTAGGCGATGATTTTCTTCGGTGTCTTCCTTAATGCCACCCACAAAAATCCTTTCACAGTGAGCTGGGCACCAGGTCTTCGGGCATCTTCTCTCGAGATGGCCCTTTTTGGTCCACGGTTCTTCCATCCACCTGCCGTGTGGCCCTGCGTTCACGGCTGCTTCCACCTGCTCCCCGTGGCTTCGGTGACGAACCCACAGCCTCTGGAGTGCTGGCCGTTGGGCCCCCTCAGTACCCCACATTCTGTGCGCGTCCCCATTGCTTAAAATGGCCCCTCAGACTCTCGACGGTTGTTTGGAAACTCAAACCTCCGAGGAAGAGCCTCCACAGCTGTTGGGATCTGTAGGAGACTGGCTTTCGCGATGCTTTGGCCGTGTCTGCAGGCAGTGCTGTTGTCTTCTCATCCACGGCACGTCTGGCTGCTTTAAAGCCGAGCGAGAGCCTGAAGTGGGTTGTGAAGCAGTGTGAGCATCAGCATGTCTAGAGTTTTGTTTTCCTCCCCCAGTCTTTTCCCCTTGTTTTTAAAAATTGTGGCCAAAATACACATGACATAAAATTCACCCTTTCCACCATTTTTAAGTGTAGAGTTCCAGAGTATAAGTCCATCCCCAAATCTCTGCAGCTCTCACTGCCTGCATCTCCAGAACATTCTCTTCTTGAAAAATGGAAGCTCTCCTCATAAACACGGCCTCCCCCGCCTCCCTTCCCCCAGCCCCTGGTCCACATCCTCCCTCAGTCGCGTTTCCCGCACCCAAGTTGATAGTATCTTTGAGTCATTTCCTTTCACTGGGTTTTTCTAAAGTATTCAATTTAATTCTTCATACACACCATTTTCTTCTGTATTCGATATCTAATTGAATTTCATAGTTACAGTGTACAAAGTACAATGGGTCTAAATAGATTTGAGCACAGACACCAATAACCTGGGAAGTACCTCCTCAGCTGGTGGCTGCAGACGGGTGCCAGCTGCGTCCAGGAGCCTCGCACGCAGGGGCACCGTGGGCCTGACCACCATGTTTGCCAGAAGGAATGGCGTGGAGCAGTTGGTCCGGCCACTGTTTCCGTTCTATGGCTTCTCTTCTCTGCTCCGTGGTGCTCGTCACCATTATCCTTACAGCAGCCCACCCGACTCTGTTTGGTCTAACTGCACCCATTTTTCAACGTCCAGCTGCCAGGCACCGCCTCTGTGATCTGTTCCCTGCTCTTTCCCTCCAAACTTCTCATACCTCCAAGTGACACCTGACACGTCCTGTCTTGTCTGTGTTTGTGTGAGCTCCCAAGACCAGGCCTGCAGCACGTGTCTGGCGAGTTTTGATGTTAGTGACAGCGTTCTACATGCAGCCAGGACTGGGCCTTGTCAGGACAGGGTGGGTGAGAAGAGGAAACTGAGTGTGCGGACACTTAAGAGTTACGAAGCCTCTGTGTGTGTGTGTGTGATAGAGGGGGGCAGAGAGACAGGCAGAGGGGGAGGGAGAGAGAAGGAGGGGGAGAGGGAGAGATTGAATACAAGGTGCCTTTTGGACATTTTTATTATAACTGCTTTGCAGATGAAGAAACAGACTCAGAGAAGCTAAGAAATTCATCGAAATGAAAGATTCTGCCCACCCTGCAAAAGCCCGCTGCACACGTCTAGTATTTTATTGTTGAAACCATTTGGTTTTGTTTTTCAGGACATGGCTTTGGGCCATGTCGATGACCTGCTCATCAAAGACCTGCTAATCAAGCTAAAAGCTTACCAGTATCAACGAAGTCATAGTGGGATCGGGACCGCAGGGAGCCATGCGAGTGACCACTAGTGATTACCCTTAGCGCCAGTGGTGACGAGGAGTCTTGAGATTGTGAAACCGAGAAGCCCGTATCAAGCTTGCCTGGGCTCTGCCACTGACTGGGTGACCTTAGTTAATCAAGTAATTTGTCCTCTTTAAATCCTGATTTTCTCATCTGTAAAATGGACATAATAGTACAAGGAGTTGGTAGGCAACCTTAATAGATAATGAACGCATATGGAAACATGTTGTGATCTACAAAATGATTGCACAAATCTAGACGGTCACCGTCATCACTGAGCAGCCCTGCATCTCAAGGGGGAAGAGTCCAGTGCAGAGTTTGGTTTATTATGGAGAAAGCTCCCTTCGGTCCAACATTGGGACTCTGGTGTCAGTGCCTATAGGGGCCCCCGTGGGACATGTATCCTTCTCGTGTGATATGTTTCCTGTTAGTGTCCTAAACTGATGAAATTTTGCTCATGGCCTTATTTCCTTCATTTGAAATAATTAAAGACAGCGGCACATCAGAGACAAATGCTCCCCATTTTGCTTGGGTCTGCCTGGACCGACAAGCGTGGAGTTGCTTAGAATGAGAGAGGCCTGGGGGTCAAGGTCAGCCATCCTAGAGTTTAGTACTAGGGTCCTGGAGCCCTCCCCTCATCTGAGAGCTTCCCCCTGACTCTTCAAGACCTGCCTGCATCCAAGCTCCTCCTCAGCACACAGAGCTGAGCGCCCTCCCCGCGCAGGAGCGGCCCTGTCCTGTGAGTTCCCAGGGACCTGTTTCTCCCAGCTCCTCTGGGTCAAGGTCCATCTTATTCATCCATCGTCGTGTTTGTTGCACCTAAGGAGGGCCCGGAGCTCGTGCTGGCCGTTCAAAAGTGCTGGGCAAACGAACCCTCTGCTGGTGGTCACGCTGCAGCACAAGTCCCATCCAGGAGTGAAAACAGGGACGGCATTGTGCTAAGTGGTGCTGCCATTTTGATTGTACTGGTGTATTCATTGAATTGATTAGACCAATATTTCTCATCCTTTCAAAAATTATAGCCACTCCAAGGAGCCGTGTTCTCCATTTCTTTCCTAATCCTCTCTCTCTGCCCCCATTAACATTGAATATCACAGATATGCTGTATGTCTGTTTATGTTCTCTGGCCGTTGGGAGAGCCATACCCTTTAGAGATGTCAGATGATTCTTCCCCCCAAGATGATATTTTCCCCCTTGAGAGAGAGCACCCTCAGTGAGAATGCTTGAATGAACCTGTGTCTGCCTGCCTCTGTAGTCAGCTGGTTCGGTATTATGCAGATACTTTAAAGAATTTCTATGTGATATTTACATAGTTACAAAGTCAAGATGATGCCTGGTCGCTCATCTTATTGACAGACTTTCAAGGTAAGGCTATTGAATTGATTTTCTTTCTTTTTCCTTTTTTGTGCACAAAATAGGCAAAGCTAAGATTTTTCCTAGACCACCAATAAATAGTATTTTAGCAAGGGGCCAAGTTAGGTTCAAAGCAAAAGATTTGGTTCACATTTCCATTCTTCTCAAAAATATTTAAACTAAACACCAGGTTATATTTATTGCTGATGAATGTAGCCAGCTCAGTAAATTAGAGCCATGCTTTATGAATGGCCCTACCAGATCATTCCTGTGTGGGGCATTTGTAAATAATGTACCATGCACATTGGAAGGATATGCTACTGGTTCATTGACTTAAAAACGGCTAATGTGCTTTGTGTCCAAAAGGAACAGGCAGTTATTATCTTGGATGGCTTAATGGCGCCCTTTTGGGAATTCTGTATAAACGGCCTCTATCTTAGCAATGATGAACATTCTCATTTATGTTATCACTGAGAAGAGTTTTGAAGAATATTTTACAAGTCGGATTTGGGTTGAAATACCCCTTGTGTCATGTGATCTGGGTGCTCCTCGAGCTGTCTTGTCTCTGATTTGGAGCACACAGACTTTCAGAAAACCTGCTGTGGCAGCTTACCAAAGAAACCCATGTTTGCTTGGAGAGCAGCCGCACGGTTCTGTTTGCATTAACCTGGATGCTAAATGTTTGAAAGTGTCGACCTTTTCCGGCCGAAGTTCACTGTGACGTGGTGCCAGGCAGCGACCTCAGGAGTGTCCCCGGTGCGGTCTGAAGCTTACAGGGAGGGCAGGGAGACATGGAAGCAAGAAGCAGACCCTCCAGGTCAGTGACTGGGGAACTTAGGAGGCCTTATCTTGAGCGGTTAAAAGACAGTCATTTTCCATACTCGCTTGTCAAATCTGAGAAGCTTATATTGAGGCTTTAGCTGGGGTTAGTCTCATGCACCATCCGATGGTCCCACCAACACATTTCCTCATAGGTATCTGTAGGCAGCTTCTGGGAGTGCGGCAGCTGAGTGGGGGACAGGAGGGGTGACAAGGAGCCTCCGATTGCCCAGGTTCAACTTGAGGGTCAACTGGCAGTCGTCACCTTCTCTCAACGCCTCCACTGCACATAGCATGGTGCCTACAACAAAAGTGTATGGAGAGACGGGGCTGCTGTGGCTTTGACTGCTGCCAGTCGTTCCCAGAGGGCTTTCCCTCTTACGTCTGATGCGCTGCTCCCCCTGCTCCGCAGCTGGCGGGTTGAGTGTCAGCACCCCAGTCTGCAGGTGAGGAACTTGCCACTCAGAGGAGGCAAATGCCTTCACATTTAGGTCCTCTGGCTCCAAAGTCGGTGCCATGGCCGCCCCACAACTTCCCGTCACTTCAGAGTCCCTGTGAAGGACAGAGTGGGCCCCAGCAGCACAACCTGAGCCTGTGAGTGGAAGGAGGGGGTTCGACTCAGTCAGGCAGAGCTTCACAGCACTACGGACTGTCCAGCAGGGCCATGGTCTGCCTTGTGAGGTGGCGGCGCCCTGTCCCTTGAAATGACCATCTCATGTCTCAAGCGGGTAAAATACCGTATGGTGCTTGGCTTGGATGACCTTCAAAATCCTTGAAGCCTGAGATTTTGTTTGAAAAAGAATCTGTTGTCTGGCGACCTCCTCCTGGGGGCAGCGCGTACATCAGACCCACTTCATGGGTCTCTCCTCGCATCAGCAGAGCCCACCGGGCCTTGCGGAGACACCTGCACCCGTGTTCCAGTCCCAGATCTGAATCAGGTTCCCGTGTGGGTGGAGTGGGAGATGCGAGACGGTTTTCAGAAAGTCCCACCAGCCGTTCCAAGGCCCAGGGCTGGGCTGGCCGCCCTCCTCTGGGGAGCCCACTGATAACAAGGGACAGGCAGGCTTCCTTTTAGACCTCCTGGCATAATTTGGCGCATTCTCGGTGCGAACACCATTTTTAATGTTACCTGTGTCTGCTGTCTTGGCTGCAAGGATGCGGGGCTCCCTCCCCGGCAGGTTGGTTTCGCTGTCCTCTCTCCTGGTGGGTGGGGCAGGCGCTGGCCTAGGAGAGGGGCGCTGGTGCACCCAGTCACAGGGGACCTTCCGCGCGCCCCACATTCTGCAAGCTGCTTAGTGAGCCGGAGGGTTGGCCCCTGTGCTTGCTAGCTGGATGCAGAAGCCAGCACTGCTCCCTGGGAGACAGGTCACCTGCTCGTTGGCTTTGTAGTAGTGAGCAGCCCCCAGTGGCGCAAAGAATGCCTGTAGTTTCTCGAGGAATTTTCTTGATCAAATGCTCAACTGCATTATAGCGCTCCTCTGAGACAATACCCTGAGAGATGTGTCTGTGCTAAATGCATACCAGAGGATTTAAATTCCCCCCATGTCTCCCCATGGTGGACAAGCACACACACACGCACACACAGACACACACACACAGACACACATGCACGCACACACACACATTACAATTGCTCTACCGGTTCTTTTTTTGTGCTTTTCAGTCAATAGGAAGCTTTTTCAAAGCTGTGTTTCTCTTTGGACACTTTAAGTGACTGATGAGACAAAAGACAGAGAGCCAAGATAAAACGACAGTGTAGACACTCCTCAAATCTTCTAATGAACTCCACAGGGCATCCAATTTTGATGTATTAGGATTTTTTTTGATAATGAGTACATTGTTGAAAATCACATTTTCTGTCTGCAGGAGCTGGAGATGAAACTGAGCTGACATCTTCCCACTTTGTAGTTAATTAGCAAGAGGAAGCTAGTCTTGAATCTTGCATGGGAAAGGGGGGAGGTATTAGTCGTCGCTGCTCCCTCCCCTTCCAACACCTGGGTCTCTGTGTGGCTGGATTTTGTTGGCAGAGACAGAGGGGGGAGTAGAGGAACGGTGATTATTTGAGGAAAAAATAACTATAACTCCCTTCTACCAGCCATCTTGCTGGCAGGATAAATAAAATCGATCATGTCCTCCCAGGACACGGACTGTAGCCAATACTCATGCTGCAAGAGATTTTTGTTGTCACCGTGTTACTATCTGTCACCATCGACTCTAACTCTTAGTGCTGGAACTCGGGGGCATTCCGTCCACATTTATTAATTAATGAACCAATAATCGATCACGTTGACCCATCCAGTAAAGTGTTAGGACGGCGTCATTTGCATCGAATGCCTTTCTCGGGTGGTTACCACAACCGTTTTCAGATACGCGGGGAGTTTCCATGGGCTGCAGCACCGGGGATGGAAGGACAGGAGAGCATGGACGAGCGGTCTCATTTGGGGAGCTGGTCCTCAGGCAGAGGGCTGTGCTGGGACCAGTGTGGACACTCACCTTGCTGAAAGCTGAGCAAGTGGTGGGAAGATTCCACACAAAGACTCTTCTGACCCAGGTGCATTTCTAACGTCACGTCATGTGCCTGGGGGAGGACTAAGCAAGCGCTTGAGAAGAGCCGGCTCCTGGTCTGCACTGTGGAGCGAGCATCCAGGGCACAGGAGCAGGAGGACCGTATTTTGGATCCCCCTCAGGTGCAGTCCCCGGACCCTGCCTGCTATGTACATCACCTCTCCTCCGCACATCCATCTGGCGAGGTACCTCTGCGACCCTGCCTCAATCAAGGAGGCCGAATCTCAGCAAAGCAGATCCCATAGGATCCCATCGACTGTGTTACCCACCTGTCTCCTGCCTCTTCTCGAGGCCCCGTACTCAGGGAGGGCTTCCTGGAGGAAGCAGCATGTGACGGGAGTTGAGAGGAGGGAGGACTCGGAGTGCACATGACTAGAGGGAGGGCTCTGCAGGCTGGGGGTGACACAGTGGAGTGGGGATCTGACAGTGCACTAGGGAGGTGTGTGAGGAAACTAAGTTGGGACCAGCAGCAGCGTGGACTGGCCTGGTGGCCCCCGGCAGAGAACAAATGTGGAGGAAGGAGCAGAGAATGGAGCATCTTGGGCCTTGGCCACATTCTGGGCTGTCTCACTTACACCCCATGTTCCAGACACTCCCCTAAGCCCCCGATCTTTCGATGAGGAAATTGAGGCCCACAGTGGTTCTGTAGATCAAAGACAGTCTGAGAATGAGTCTGGGCCTGCGAGACGGCGTGACCTATTTCCTGGTACCCCGACTTCCAGCTTTTCCCTCTCTCCCGGGCCCAAAGGACAAGCAGCTGCCAAGTGGCAGAACCAGAGGTACCCAGGGCCTGGCTCCCGGGGGTGCCTGTCTTCTCCTAACCAGCAGCCAAGTCTAATCCTCCTTGGGAGAGTTCACGGTCACACTGCCCCGTGGGCTGGAAGCTGTGACCGAGACTTCAGAACTCAGCTGTGATCCTGGAATTCTGGTTCCGTGACGGCTTGGCTTCCCCGCAGCTCTCGGTGACCCTAGGATGCCAGTTTCTCCGCCCCCAGACCCTGACGTGTGTCTCGGCGGAAGGACAGCCCGTGAGCGACCCTGCATGTGCGTCCTCTGCCTCCTCGGGCCACAGCCGCGGGCCCCAGGGAGTGCGGTTCGCGCTTCCTCTCAAAACGTTTTTGAGCAGCCACGTGGGAGGATCTGCGATGGGGCTGTGACTTGTTGACAGGCACGTGGCATGCCACCTCTGTCCCCGTCTGCACCACGTCATGGGAAGAAGCAGCTCCAAGTATTTTTGAGACACAGCCTTTATCTCTGAAAGCACAGGCAAGTATTTGCAAATCTGTCTGAGGAATCCCATTAGCGTGGGCTGCTGGAGGCCGGCATTTCCGTAAGCGGTTCCTAGTCCCTTAATCCTCTTGGTCATTTGCACTGTGTGTTTTCACACAGGTTCTTGTACTTCGGAGAAATAAAATAAGGCAACTTAAAGGTGAATTAAGCCGGGCATCTCTGCCCTGTTTGTCGTTGCAGATGGGCCTTGAATTTTAATGGTCGTCGTTGCTCTTGAACAGCCACGCTTCTTTAAACCTTGCCACAAATGACATCGGGGCCAGATTCTGAAGGTGTTGGCTGGTGTGTGGAAATCTTTCCTGACCCCATGTTGCTGTCACAAGAGAGGAGCCTAATCCTGGAAAATATTCTGGGCAGCCTGGGTTTCCATTACCCACAGCTGTGACTTCTCATCGGGGCCCCTGCCTGGGTGACATCCGCTGTCACTCGGTGACTTCAGCGTCTACACTTGGGAGCCTGGCTCTAGGTTTTAGGATGACCCTGGACTTCATGGCTAGCTAAAACCAGGTCTGCTCTTGCTAGACCCTGCCACTCCCTGGCTGGGGACATTGGGGACACTTGAGAAGCGTTAGTCTTGTCTTCAAATGGCGGCCACATCTCCTCTGTAAAATTGCAGTGAGTGACATTTATATGCCCATGTTCGCAGCAGCATTATTCGCCATCGACAAAACACAGAAGCCACCGAGGGTCCATCCATGGATGAGCGGACATCCAGCGTGTGGTCTGTGCAGACAGTGGAATATCATTCAGTCGTAAGAAGGAAGGAAATTCTGACAAAGGCTCCAACAGGGGTGACGCTTGAGGGAATCGTGCCACGTGAAACAAGCCAGTCACACGCAGACCCGCAGAGCTCTGCGCAGTGAGGGGCCCAGAGCAGCTGAATTGAACAGAGAACTGAATGGCGGCTGTCAGCGGCTGGCGGAGGCGGGAAATGGGGGGTTAGTGATTCGTGGGGACAGTTTTAGTTCTGCAAGTTGAAACCCATTCCAGAGAGGGATGGTGGCGGCAGTTGTGTGACGGTGCGAATGTCTTTCCCGCCGCTGGACTGCACACTTAACGTGGTGAAGCTGGGAAATTCTATCGTTGCATGTGTCTTACTGCCACAGAGACAAACCGGGAGATAATTTATCATGAGCATCAAAGACCAGCAAGTGGGTGACGCCACTGCCTTCTTGCCGGTGTTGAGAAAACAGGCACTGCTTCCGTCAGGGGTACAGCATGTCGTGTCTTCATGGTGACCCGGTCTTTCCTGGTGTAGGCGCCCCCCTGGTTTGTTGCTCTCTTTTTTGCCTTTTGGGGTTCTCACAGGACTCCACCAGTGGGATGATGACGGAGAGACGTGTCTGAGCATGCGCTTGTCTTCTTCCTTACTTACCTGGGGTCGTGTGTGTGAGGTAAGTTTCCCGGATCCCTCCCTTAATCATGGTGAACTCATCTTCCTCTCTGTCTTTACCGCACATGCCAATACGGTCTCAAAAGGGTGTCGTCATTTCTATGGTCACCTGCCAAGTCACGTGACAACTTGTGTCCACATCAGCATTAAGTATGCGTTTAAGAAGTTTGGCAAAATGTATTAAGGGATGGTATGTTAATGTTTTAATGCACATTTATTTGCTTTTATTTAGTCACTTGCATATTGAGCCATTTTCATGTCTTGATTTACATTTATTTCTTCATATGTGTATGTTTGCTTCTTTGCCTCTGTTTCTAGTGTGGTTTCTACACTTTTTATAAAAAAAACCTAATATATCAGTCATATTTGTTGCATATTGAACCCATTTTTAATACTTACAGGACTTTAATGCTTATGTCGTTACATCATTCACTTAAGTATTTCACAATATAAAATAATGTTTCAGAGTAGATCAAAAGTGGTTTTACAGTAACATGATTATTATTCTTAAGGAATCTTTTTCCAATAGTCCTCCATAATTTCATATCTATTAGCATAAAATCCATTTAGATACTAAGTTATATGACTATAGTATTTGAATTAAAATTTTGTAGGATTGATGATTAAAATGTTAATAACCCAATATAAAAGATGTTACAAAATAAAAGCAAATAATTAAAATTTCTAAAAAAATTCATATTTTTTATCTCACTAATAAAATTCATTGGAATAACATAATAGAATTCTGTCTCCCAGCTATAAATCAGTAAGAGTTAAAAACATTTTCATAGTGACTGAGACTGGCCCCCAAACATGTCATCATTAGGGAGAGAAACTTAGATCAACTTTACTGAAAAGCAGTTTAATACTAGGTAGCAAGAAATTTAAAGAGGTTTACAAACGTTGATTTAGAAATTTACATAAAGCTAATACTGTGTTCCTGGGTTTTGAGGCAGAGAAAGGGTTTTATTGTGAGTTTGACCAGCAAAGAGACAGGCACCAGAGCTTAAATCCACTACGGATGCTTGGGTTAAGGATGTGCATTAAAGGTTTGGGGATGAGGAAGCAGAGGGTAAGGCATTTGGGGACTGACTGGCTCTGGTCTGACTTGACTACAGTAGCCTGGGGCACAAGACACTTTTTGTTGGACTCTGCCGACTCTCATCTTTGGGGTCATCAAGAGAGCAAAGTTCTGCCCTCCACACCTGTGTTCTGGAGCTTGGTCCGTGAATGACTTGCGACTTCCTGTTCACACTGGTTTGGGGCATTTCTAGTCATTTGCATCAATGTTGAGATGACCACTTCTCCGAAGACAAGCTTACAAGTGTAGTTGAGTGGGTCTTCCTGGCTTCAGGGATAAATAGCATCAGCCGCTATTTCGCTGGGATTGAGGCAGTTTCAGAAATGTGGAAGAATATTTTCACTTGTAGATAAAAATAGAATTCAGTATGAGCACCCAAAGTCAGGGGATGATTTAATGAGTACAACCATCTTTGGAATGATTTATAGTTATTATAAATATTTTCTAAAAATCTTGGCGACATGGGAAAGTGTTTACAATGTGCTGTTAAGTGAAATGACATGACGAAATGATTAAAATTGTGTGTGTGTCAGAGTGTGTGTGTGTGTGTGTGTGTGTGTGTGTGTGGTGTCTATCCAGACTGAAATTCATAACAAATGTTGATGGTACTTACGTGGAAGGAGTTTAGGTGATTTTGTTTTCTTTTTCAGGCTTCTATACATTTTCTAAGCTTCATATTGTTTGCAAATAGTTTCTACAATCAGAAAGAAATTTAATTTTTTGAAAAGACAAAGATATTGAATAGATTTCTTTCCTTTTCTGGATTCATGTTCTTCTTTCTCTCTTGCTTTGATATCTTGAACTGAGTCCTGGACAAGAAGTCAGAGGGTAATTTTTCAGGTTATGGTCCAGAAATTCACTAGCTATGTGCCTTTGGGCAAGTCTAACTTACATATATCTCAGTTTTCACATCTGTAGAATGGGAATTTCTACCCCCTCTGCCTATATCTTTGGATGGTTATAAGAATTAAGGTGAAATAACCAATATATAGGAAAACAATTGTGCAAACTAAGGTGAAAGTTGAGAGGACTCCCAAACACCACGCTCAGGTTCAATGCTCTGCTGGAGGGACTCATGGGATTCGTCGAAGTCTGTTGAAATCATGGCTGCAGTTTATTTCAGGAAAAGAATACCAAGCAGAGTCAGTCAGAAGAAGAGATGCGGAGGGCAGAGTCTGGGAGGGGTCCAGTGCAAACTGCTGGTGCTACCTCCAGATAGTGAGGCTGAGTCAGCCTCTTGGCACTGATTTATGACAACAGACATTAGTGTCAACCAGTAGGCTCCCCCAAGCTTTGGTGTCCAGCGTTTCTACTGGGGATTCATGACATAGGCATGCCTTTTTGTGTTGATATCCTCGAGGCTGGTCTCCAGGGCAAATGTTGTCATGCGATCGAAAGCCCCCTGCGCCTTAGGCACATGTTTGGTCCTTCTGGTTTAGCCAGTCCCCATCCTGACCACACTCTATTCAGCGTGGACAGCGTCACCCGAAGGAAGACTAGCCGACTAGTTAATAATGAAGGTTACCTTCCAGAGGCCAAGGCAGAGGCCAGATGCCGATTTGGGCAAGGCCAAATTCTTTACCTTCCACTGAAAGAGATGGCAACTAAAATCAGAGTTGACGTTAGCATGGAGGGGTCTGTTGTTTATCATGGTCTAACACTGTCACACGGGAAGGGCACCCATGGGCGCAGTGCTACTGCAAAAGCCCCCTCCCCTGTCCACAGAACCGTGAGGACCACCTTTGAGCATGGGCACTTGTTTACCACTGAGAAAACCCAGGCGGCATCTGAATGTTTCCTCGCCTCCGTGCTAACAGCGTACAAAGATGTCCCTCTGTTAACAAATGTATCAGTTTTGAGCAATGCTTTACAATGTAAACCTGCTCGTACCTGCTCGTGTGCAGGTTTCCCTGTGTGGCAGCATCTTGCCCTGCGGTGCAGCCATGCTGACTGCATATAGCAGCGGGTGATGTGACAATAAATCGCTCATTGCCCTTTGCAGAGTTTCAAGTCTCCAGCACTGTTTCACATCGGGTCCATAGGCTCTCCTAAGAGGGAGACTGGAAAAATGAAAGCCCAGGATTGCTTACTCTTGAACTTAAAAAAAAAATTTTAAATTCCAAGCACAAGGACGAGGTGGTCACCTGCAGGGACCCTGTGTGGTGATGGAGAAATGGGGGTAGGGCCATCAGTTCGAGTACCGGGATGCAGCCCCTTCCTTCAGGGGGAGGAACGTCTGCTTCTGTCTAGTAGATTTTTGGGGAACAAATAACACGTAATCCGTTGGTGGTGTCAGTAACTTTGGGTTGCATGTTTCGATTCTTTCCAGGAAAGACTGGCCATGCAGAAGTGGTCCGCGTCGTGTACCAGCCGGAGCACATCAGCTTTGAGGAACTGCTCAAGGTCTTCTGGGAGAACCATGACCCGACCCAAGGTAGATGAGCGAGCCAGTGTTTAATTATCTTCCTAATTACAGCTGGGATAATTAGTGTTTGAGCTGCTTGGAAGAGATGAACCTTGAAATCACACAGGAGCTGGAGAATATGATTGCAGACATTTATTGACGGAGAAGGGGGGGTTCTGGGGAGAGCAGGCTGAGAGAATAAAGACCCCGCCACAGGCGCCCCCCCCACCCCCCGTGCAGCTGTCGGGGGTGGGAAAATTCCCACAGAGAAAGACGCCAGACAATAGACATCCGTTCACCTTTGATTATTGCATTATTCCTCCTTAATGCAGGCTTTTGTCTATAAAATTAAAGTGTCTTTCTAGCCACTCCGAAGTTTTCCTGATTTATGCTTCCTTTATTTCCCTGAATTTAGCCTTTCTCATCTTTTGATGTTATCAGTGGTTTTTTTTTCTTTTTCTTTTTTTAATGTCTGTGGGTGATTTAAAAAGAAAAAAAGAACGTAAAGGTAAAATGCGGGATTCAGTGAGCCTACAGTGCTTGGATTGTTTAAATATTTCATTTGTCTTCTGTGAAATTTGTTATGTGGAGATATTAATATAGTTGGACAATCAACAATGGTGGCCAGAGATTTTATTCGGAAGCTCACACATGCAAAACCCCCATGTTGACAAATATTGTAATATTCAGTAATGGGGCAATTTCCAGATGTCATCCTAACAGCCTTTCCAAGCGCTGCTTTGCCAGTGTGATAAGCGGATGTTATAAGGCTGATGAACAGAAAGGTCCTGTATAATAAATGGATGCTCGCACACTCTGTTCATTTCTCAGTCTGTTGAACAAAAATATTTTCCCTCCGGTGTCAGGTTTGTGTGCGGAGGCTGTGCCACGGTGCTGCTTCCTGATGAGTGGATATGTTTTCCCAAATGTGCACATGCTTGGTGGTGGCACCTGACTATGGCCCTGGCAACTCAGGGTGCCGGGTCCTGAGTTATGGTTCTAAGAAGCATTCAACTGATGTGGGTCAAGGTCAAAGCCAAGACAAGAGCAGCAGAATGCTACGCTTTGGCAGGGGAAGGCAGGCCCAGGAGCCAGGCAAACCCACTAGGGTGGGTGAAGGCCCGAGGAGACCAGGAGCAGGCTTTCCATGGGGCAGGGTCTGCTTTGATGGGGGATAAGCCCCACGTGGGAGAGCAGTGATATAGGGGAAGGGGAGATGGATGACTGCTGGGGCAAGAATACTATTATCAGAAAGCTCAGGAATCACCCTGGTTTGGGCTACCAGACTGTCATATCACACAAGATAGGCAATCCTAATAGACTTGACCTGGGGATGCTCTGACTGGGGAGCATCATAATTGAGGGTGGTGATGGCCAGAAGCTCATGCTGGTAAATTTTGATCCAGATGGAGCAGCCATTCAAAATCAAGGATCAGGGCAGGGAGCTGAGTGCTCTAACATTCTCAGTGGAGGTACAGAGAGGAGCCGGCGAGCCTGTAGCCATAGAGCAGGTAGGCCCCACAGACCCCCAGGTTACGCCTGGCCTTTGGTCTGGACAGCCCTAACTCCAGCCCTATTCCATGATAGAATCACCTTGACCTCAGCCCTCACCTGGCAAGATGCTAAAGCCTGTCATCTACCTCTCTCTCCTTCCTTCTCAACTTCTCATCCATTTGTCACATATTGTCCTGAAAACCTCAGTTAATCAAGTCACTAATGCTGGTCCTTGAATTTCTGGGGAAATGCTGTATTTCAAAGAGCCTTCAGAGAGCCTTTCAATGCCGCCTCTCAAATTTGTTGCAGGTTCTCTTTGAAATGCTTGGTTTGCAGTCTCTATTAATTTTTTCAGTTGTCATAACAAAGTACCACAGACGGGTGACCTAAACAACAGACATGTATTCTCTCAGAATTCTGGAGGCTGGAAATCTGAGATGAAGCTGTTGGCAGGTTGGTTTGTTCTAAGGCCTCCCTTCTTGGTTTGCAGATGGCTGCCTTCTTCCTGGGTCCTAACACAGTCTTCTCTCTGTGTGTCTCTGTCCTCGTCGCCTCTTCTTATAAACACTGGTGGTGTTAGACTAGGACCACCCCAGTGACCTAATTTCATTGCAGTCTTTAGGACTCTATCTCCAAATAATTCTACATTCTGAGAAAATGGAGGTTAGGACTTCCACATATAGAGTCAGGGAGGGGGCACGATTTAGCCCATAACCCTGTCCAGTAATGTAATAGCTTGCTGTACTATTCTTCCAGAATTATTTTTATTCTAACAGAGGGTTCAGAGACTCAGACTGGAAGAGACTTTCGAGGTCATCTGGTTCAACTTCAGCTCCAGTTGTGTAAGTTCGAGGATGAATTTGTAACCATGGGGCTCACAGACAAGGGAGTTTGATTGTTGAGTGATTTTTTTCACATTGATATTTTGGACAAATTACTCATATAGAAGGAGAATGTTTCCATTCATGCATATATTTGTCTTGCCTAGAACAGTGTTTGATGCTGTTATATAGTCACAAATACTAAATGACATGACAACTGGTCTGCTCACATTATTATTAGAAATAATTTTGGTATAACTTAGTGTAATGGCTCATGGTAGCAGCCTTGTTCTGCCTGGCAAGTCTTCCCATACCCCTCTGGAAACAGGGTCAAAGGCATGACCACATGACCCTGGCCTGGCCAATTAAAGTATCTTTTCCTGCTGTCCTGTGTTTGAGCAAAAGACCAAGCATGTGGCCCAAGCAGGGCAAATTCAAGTCCTTCCCTGGGACTGTTGTGTGGGAGAGAAAGGTGCTGTTACTGCTGGGGTGTCGCTGTGCAGGTGCTCGGTATGTGGAAACATCCTGTCCACAGGGGAAGCAAGGGAGGAGGAAGATGGACAGAGACATTAGGAGGTGAGCAGTGGAAGGAGACAGGCTTCAGCAGACTCGGAGGCTCTTCCAGTTATGAGAGCGATTAGGGATAGTTCCACAAAGATCCTAATCTTCTCACTCAACTTAGACACTCATCGTGCTCATTATCCTCTTCAGTGTCTGTTAAGCACCTTCATTTGCCACTATCAATCAGAGGTCTGAAGCCATTGGATTGATTGTTATTTATCAGTAATTGTCCGGGTGCACACCCCGGTGGACGAGCGGTTAGGTCTGCCGCCTCTGGCTGGGCGTAGTCCACCTACATGCCAAGGGCCCGGGCTTGTGTCCCAGGCCCCGGGGGAACAAGCGACACTGAACAACTAAGTAAATAAAAATGTTTTTTCCTCCCCTCTCTTCCTGCCTACCTGCCTCCGTGCCTTCATCGCTGCCTGCACCTTTTCTTATTAAAAAAAAAAAAAAAGATTGTTTGACCAATAGTTTGACTCAGACTTGGAGGAGAGGCACTAACATCTTTCTTCAAGACCAGATGACGATTTGATTAGGGGTTTCCTTGTTAATTCAAAATTCTGGTTTGACGTTTGGGATCTATGGCCTGAGAACATATCAGATCCTCTCAATATATCAAAAGTACTGTGAAAAACAATTATTCATTATCAGAATTTATCAGAATTTATCTCGTTTACCGTTGACCAGGTATTCAGCTGCTGCTTCTACGTCACCACATGGTCTCGACAAACAGCGGGTCCAGCCAGCCTCTTGGTTAATGCGCAGGAACACCTTCCTGTCTTTACATAGGAGCAGAAAAGTTTAGCTGCTATGGACTAACTCAAAGGATCACGCAGACAAATGTCTGTACAGTCACAGTCCAGCCAAATAATAACCCGAAATCCCCAAAACAAGTGTTCGTGAGCACTAGAGTGTTAAAAGCAAAACTCATCAGTTCAGAAGAACTCCCATTTCAATGGATTTCATATTCCCAGGGATCCTTGAAGGCTCAAACCCTATAATCATGTGAAATTTTTTGTGGGGTGTGACAATCCCTGATGGTGGTCATACCAGATAGCAGGTCAACTTGGTTATTTGACCACAACTTCTTAATAATACTCTGCTTGAAGTCACATTGTAACTCTTGTTAGGTTTCCTAGTGAAAAGCAGCCCCCCAAAGAAATGTGCCCGATAGAGCAGATGAAAGAGATAAAGGTGTGTCAGGCTCATTGTTCTGACTCAGAAAGCAGGCACCTCAGAATGGTGGTGTCTTGGATTTGGTGGAGACTCTGAGGTGTGAAGTGACAGCAGCCCATAGAGGTTCTTTCCAGAAGCAAGAGCAAATGATTTCTACAGCTTATTGGAAAATGTTCTTGCCTGTGCCAGAAATGTTTATTAACAAAAAGTCAGAATGTGAGGAAAAGTTGAGAAGGCATTGACCTTTGGTATGAAGATATGCCCAGCACATGATTCTCAACTGAATATGACTCAAGAGAAATCTATTTTCATTAGTCCATCGAAAGACTTTAGTACCTTGTTTATAAAGTCATTAGAGATTTGGAAGAGGCCACCTAAATTTTTTAGTTATAATTGCATGCCTTTTGTGAGGGAAGCGGTGCTCTAGGATGATATTTGTAATTGTGGAGATTCTTGCTAATGTCAAAGGTCTGCTATAATAGAAACCACAAGAATTTAAGTTTAATTAAAGTCCCTTTTCAGTTAAATCATATTTTCATGGTATAGATTACAATGAAACGCTTCATGTTCTGCACTGTATTAAAGCTCGGAAGCAGCCCTCACATACCTGCCTGAAGGGGTCAGAGGAAATCCTCATGGCCGCCATTTTGAAGGGAGCAAAATGGGTTAGAAAGTGATGAGAAAATGGGGTCTTTTAGAGATACAGGTGGGGCGAGAGAGCTGGTAGTTTACAGCTGATATGAGTCCTGAGAGAGTGCTACTCAATCATTAGCTTTAGGATAACTTCACCTGAAGTTTCATAGCATCATTATACATTTGACCAGTAATTGCAATGGTCTTTTCTCATGATTTCCCATTCACCATAAAAACTGCACTGCTGCCAAAGCATTCGGACACACCACCGTTTAAGTGAATATGTCCTACACAGGCTTTCTGGTTTGCGCATAGGACAGATATCACCCCTCCAGGCTTCTAACAATGTCGAAACCAGAACATGTCCATTCCTGACCATGGGTCTCTAAACTCACCCAGAATTGAAGTCACATGGAAGAACCTGAGCTTTAGGAGATTTGGATTCTGGCCCCATTTGGATCTCTTCTTAGCCACGCAATCGTGGCCAAGACAATCAATCTGAATCTCTGTTTGTCTTTTGTGTTTTCACCTATAAATTAGGTATGGTAATGTATATATTGCATGGGCTATCTTAAGAATTAGATGAAATAATGTGAAAGTAACTTGGAAATGTTCAAGTACCATGCAAATTCCAACTATGTCTTCAATATAGCAAATACATTTTTAGCTGGTTTGTTTATTTTTATATCTTTGATTTCTTTGATTATTTTGAACTTATTAGTTGGAAATATTGAACATTGTTTATGTGATTGTTCTTTGATGAAACTGCTGCTGGTGATTGATGATGGTGATGGTGATGATGCTGGTGGATTGATGGTGTGGCATTGATAGTGATGGTGGTGGTGAGGTAGTGATGATGGCGATGGGGGTGTGGAGGTGGTGGTGGTGAGGTAGTGATGATGGTGATGGTGGTGTGGAGATGGTAGTGGTGGTGAGGCAGCATGATGATGGTGACAGTAATGGTGGTGATGATGGTGATGGTGTAGAGGCGGCCCTGAAATTTAATGCTAGCAAAGAAATTATCAGCAGAACCAGATCAGCTCCAGCTTCTCTCCTGCTGCATCTGTGTCCTTCTACCTAGCTTGTTTTGTACATTAATCGCTTGACTTCAGTCCTCCTGTTCCTGTGTGAGGATACAGAGCAGAGAGCAGCAACTTGAGGCCAAGTCACAAGTATGCAAGTGCGCCGTGTAGAGACTTCAGCTTTGTCTAGCTTGATCTTACCAATCTAACTTCTCCAACCTATGTCATTTTCCTCAATCCTGGAGGAAAGCATAGCGACATTTACTAGCACTGGATATGGGTCACTTCTGAGAGATACTTTGTATTATCATTTCATTTAGTCCTTACTGTAACCTTATGAAGTGGGGTTAATTAAATTAATTTAGCAGAAGAGAAGAAATGAGTTTCCAAATGGTTGGCAATGTTTCTTGATATGGATGGCAATATTCGGACCCAGCTCCGTCTAAAACTTGAGTCTGTTTTCTCTCCCTTCCCCGAGAGGGGCCAAGCATCCTGATGAGGAGGACCTCTCCTAAGGACTAAATATTTTTATGGAGCCAAGAAAATGTGCTAAAATGCTCTGAATTTAATCACACTTTTGATTGGGTGCCTGCTTTTAAATGCCACAGTGTCCCCTACTCCTGCAAAGTGGAAAATCCAAGGCGCAGGTGCGTTCCACGGCCTCCAGGTCAAGCCTGTGCACAGCTGTCTTTGTGGACCCCTCTTGCAGTGGCTCTAGGCTTTCCCAGAAATGGTGGCCCATTGTGGGAACGGCTCCAGCGCACTCCTGGGAGAGCGATGGCCCTTCTGTGGAGGTCTTCTGGCTGGGATAGCTAGTTGACCTCGTGCCAGTTCCCCCACTTCGGTAGGGTTGGAACTTTAGCTGGACATACAGCTGCCAAGAAAGAGTGATTCCCCAGACCCCTTATGGCTAAGTATGGTCAGGTGTCAGCGTTCTGACCGCTAAGGCATAAGTACGAGGGTGGCGTGGAGCCCTGGGTTGTGTGCGCTTAGAAGAAGGGGTGGTCTCACCCTTGACCTTCCTTCTCACAGACTGCCTGTGGCTGTCATGGTAAAGCAGCTCAGGCCACAGGCATGGGGCCTCGTCCTTTGCTGGAGGAGCGACAAGAGAGAAGGCTTCTGAGTCACCATCTGAGACTGAACCCTTCTGTGCATCAGCTGTCTTTTCAAGCTATTCTCATCTTGGTTCATTTTAGCCTTTTACCCCCTTTTCAGCAATAGCTAAACCTATATCCTAATATAGCTTCAACTGTAAGCTGATGATGAACTCCCAGTCACCCCTCTGAAGATCTTAATTAAGATGTTTCCTTAATTAAAGTATCTTTAATCAAAGCTGTAAGAATCTGGACTCTGGAGTTAGAGACGTGGCTTTAACCAACTCTGCCGTGTTCTAACTGTGTGACTGGGGTAAGTTTCGTCACCTCTCTAGTCTCATGTCTGTCTGTGTGCGCCCAGCCACCCAGTTCCAGCTGTCGTTATCTGTTCTAGTATCTGCTAACTGGGCCTCCTTGCCCTTTCCCAGCTCAGTCTCGAGCTCCATGTGTCTTTCCTGCTTGAAGCACTTTGCTGCTTGCCCGTTCTCTTGGGATGACATACAGTCTCTTAGAATGGCAGCTGAACTTTGGATTAACTGACTAGTGCCAGTTCTCCAAGCTTGGTTCATGCCAGTCTTTCCTTTGGTACCGTGGCCTTCGTTCACCTATTCCTGGAGAACACACACATCTGCTCCCTGAAGCCTGTTCAGTCTGCCCTCAGTTCTGGGCATGACCAATGCCTTTTCTTTCATCTTGAAGGGTCACATCCTTAGACGTCTTTCCTGACTGATCCTGACTAAAGCATTCCTGCCAGCCTTCACATCCAGGTTTCTCTGTCACTCGTCTCTTTCCTGCCTCACATTTGCCATCAGTCAACTTATTTTTCTGTGGACTTGTTTATGTTCGGCCTCATCTCTCCTCAAATGAATGAGAGAATGAATGAATGAATGAATGAATGATCGAAGGAATGAAAAAAATGAATGAACGAGAGAATGAATGAATGAGAGAATGAATGAATGAATGGGAAATGAACAAAGGAGAGAATGAGCGAATGAACGAACGAACGAATGAATGAACGAACAAATGAATGAATGAATGAACTCATTTCCCATCAGTAAAACACTTCCCTCTCTATAAGCGCCTGCTGAGCCTAGAGAAAGTGAGCAGTAAGTGACAGCACCGTGCTGGCCTGCCTGTGCCACCAGCTCCTGTTTGTTGGCCTTGCTCCTCTGGAGCCCCAGTATTTCTCCCTTTCCACTGTCATTTCCCAAGCCCATGTGCTGAATACCCCTGGTCATTTCCTAGGCTAGGCCCACGCCCTTAGTCTTCCGTCAGCTCCTCCGCACCTCTTTCCTCTCATTCTCGAACTCCATCCTCCCACACTGAGCTCCCCGTTGTCCCCAGAAAACCTCCTCCTCCGGCTTGCCCTGTGAGGCCACCCTGTATGTGATGAGAGCTTTCATGGGACAACTGACCTGCTACCTTTGCCCTTGGAGCCACGAGCAGGGGCTCATGAGAGGGTCTCCTGAACCTGTGGTTGGAACTAGAGACCCCAAAGGGCTCTTCTCCATTCAATGCCTTTGGACCCCACATCCCCCACCCCCTACTCACCAGGAAGCATTGCTGTTGGCCAGTTGCTTCGGAGGCCCCAGGGCTAGGGGAGGTCCATTCCGTCCTGAGCCGGCTTGTCTCCAGCCCCAGTCCAGGTGCTTGGTGAAGGAGCGAGCCCCCGTGCTGTCTGCCGGGAAACATTAATTGGAGAGAGAGAACTCTGATTTTCCTTCTGTTTCTCATCAAGTTGGCAATTAAGTGCTGGTGTTCATCTATTTGAACTTGCCAAATTAATATCTGAACTTCATTGTGATGACCCTTTTAAGTTTCCTTTTTTTTTTTTTTTAAATAAGTCACCAGTTTTGAAGGACTATCCTTTTTTTAGACCATGTACAAGGAATCTATCATCTGCAAATAATTAGACAGTGGGAATTGCATTGTATTGCTAATGAGCAGATGTGCATGCTTCTAGCGGAGGAGCGCTGCATGCATATGAAATGCGAAGCCCACCCAAACCCAGCATTACGGATTCTGAAAGGGAGTTCGTTCTCTTAAGAATTTCAGAAACAAGAAAAAAAGGAAACAAAGCACTTAACTGGTGTTTGTCATTATTAGTTGTTCTTTCAGCCCCACTTTCCTTGCAGAGATCTCCATACGTGCACCGTAAGATTGGTGCTGTCTGCATTTGCCAGTCCCTCGCTCGTGTAACGCTGCGTAGCTTGGACGGAGTATGTTCCTTTCTCTAAGGATTTGGTGGCTCCAAACTGATGCAAATATGGCAACTGGGTGCTTTTTCGGGCTTGGCATAGTGCTAGATGCTTAGGTGTCTGTGAGCCCTTCAGCTCCCAGAGTAACCTGTGAGTAGGTGCTCAGAGACCCATTTTTCAGGTGAACAGAGAGGTCTTAGATGGTGTCAGCTAGTGACTACGTGACAGAGCTGTGTGCTCTTTCCATTGTGGGGCTCAGGGCCACACCTTGACGTGGGATGCCGTCAGCTGACTGGAAACACCACACACCCTGTGTGGAAAAAGTGGCATGTGATCCAGTGAAGCATTTCTATCCTCATGAGCCTCTTGCAATAAACACTGCAATTTTATTATCCTGTTAGGGATCTAGAAGAGGAAGAAGTTCACATAGGCTGTTGAAAACTTACCGTGAAGAATTCGGTGTATTTTAGATAAGAATGGCCATGTCATTTAAAGTTTGAATATATTGCTGGAATAGAATAAATCAATCAAAAGAAATGAAGTCCAAAGAATGACATTACTTCACATAAAAGGAAGCTAAAATAGATGAGAAGAATCAGAGCTGATAACATTGGCAGTAACTAGAATGTTGCGTTTCAGCAATGGCAGCGTAGGTTATTAACTTTTGCATTGAAAGCAACTCAAAATGTTAGCATTTAATCAAAGATCTAACAAAATTAGTGCCAATTGTTGCAGTTTAAAAAGAAAGGGAACACAGGACTCCGTACCGTAAGCAGAGGACTGACGACACCTTTGTCCTGAAGAACGTTGTCATTTCCAGAAGAGTGGTTCTGAGGGCCAAAATAAAAACGGTATTTAGAAAATAGCAGGTCTGACCAACATAATTAAAACACTTGACCTAACAGACATATACGAAATGCTGTGCTTTATACCTTCTTAAGCACACATGGAATATTTTCTAGGCCGTAAAGACTTACTATGTTTCAAAAGGGATTAAAATTATATCGATTGCTTCTCTTACCATAATGCAATTATACTAGATGTCAATATAAAAAAAAAAACCAAAAACCAGATCTGTAGAACATTCTCTTGCATTAGAAAAAAGGAAAATTTTCTAAATATATTATGAATCAAAGATAAATCATAATATAAATTAGAAAATATTTTGGACTGATTTAAAAATACAGCACATCAGTACTTACAGGGCATGACCAAAGCCAGAGAGGGAACTATAGAGTCTTAATTCATACATTAGAAGAGGAGAAAGATTGAGTTAAACTTCTTTCTTAGGAATTTTAGAGTCAATAACAAAATAAACTAAACAGTGAAGAAAAAAGAAGTAATAAAGGTAAAGTAAAGGAAATGGAAAGTAAACAAGTAATAGAGAGAAGCAATGAAGTCAAGAAATGGCATTTAAAAACAATAAAATTGATGAAGTTTTGGTATGTTGATCAAGGAAAAACTGAGAAGTCACAAATACCCAATATCAGAAATAAAAAAAAAAAAAAGATTATTACTGGAGATAAACATCCTTTTGTCAATACATGTGAAACAATAAAGCAAATTCATTCCTTTAAAATATAGTTTAACAAAATTGAATAGACTTAATCATTCAGGAAATTCAATAAGTATTTTAAAAGCTTCTCATAAAGAAGCTGCTAAACTCAGCTGTCTTTATTAATGAGTTCTACTAGCATTTATGGAAGAAATAATTACAATCTTTCAAATTCTTCCAGAGATTAAAGAGAGATACAGTTTTTCCTTGCATAATCGAGATACCAAAGCTGACAATGTAAGAAAAGAAAATTATAGCTCAATCTTACTCATACACATATATGCAGGAAACTTCAACAAAGTACTGCACACTGAATTTAGTAATATATTGAGGTATATTTAGTCATATATAAGAAGGACAATGTGTCACGAGCAATTTAGGTTCCCCCAGGGAATGCAAGCTTGGTTTAGCATTCTAATATCAATTAATGTAATTCATTACAGTGGCAGATTAAAAGAAAAATCATGTGATTATCAAAACAGACACAGAAAAGGTGTTGAATACACTTCAGTATTTATAAGTGATTGAAAATATATGAAAGATGGCTTCTCTAATCCGGTAAATGGTATGCATGAGCTTTTGCAGCAGACATCATACTTAAGAGTAGAACCCTGAGAATCTACAGTGATATCATTGCACCTCCTAACAGCATCGCGCGGGGCACCTTGATGTGTGCAGTAAGTCAAGAAAAGAAACAGAATACATAGTGATTGGAAATGTGGAAGATACTGGGTTTTTCCTCAGTGGGACACCGTTCCCCATCCTCCCTTGTGGTATCCACATACTGAGTTCTGGTCAGTGGAATGTGGCAAATGCCACTTCCAGGCTGAACCCCAAAAACCTTCTGCATGATCTTTGGCCTTTTCTTTTCACCTGTCTGTCAGCTGGATGTGGGTGTGAAGGGAAACCCTTGCCGGAACATATAGAAGATCGTTAAGCTTCCGTTAGCCTATGTCTCTGAAGAGTTTGTCCAGCAGAGCCAATCCCATCTCCTTTTTACCAACTGGACTTGGCATGATCAAGAAATCAACTTCAATAGGTGAAGCCACTGGAAACCCAGGCTTTTATCTCGTTACCAGAAATTGGTATCTTGAAGTAGACTGCTGCCAAGAACTCTAAAACTGTGGCGTTGGCTTACTGGTTGGGCAGCTAGAAGATCCAGTATTGAGGTTTGCTTATGGTTTGCGAAGATGTCAGTTTTCCCCAAGTTGTTTTCTAAATTCAGTGTAAATTCAAGTGAAATCCCCACAGTTTGTTTTGTGGTTGGTACTGTGGGTCTTCAAGACTGACGGTGGTGTTTCTATGGAAATGCAAACACTCTTGCATAAGGCCAGGAAGATGCGAGGACTTACTCTTCCAGCTGTCAAGATTTATTAGAAAACAACAGTTATTAAGCTAACATGAATTTGTTATCAAGACAGATGAATAGACCAATGAAACCGAGAATTCAGAAGGTTCATACGTAGTTGTACATGAGAGGTAACACAGTTGACATGTTACTCTGAAGAGAAAATGCCTTTTCAATAAACCGTGGTAGCTGATTTGTACTTTCGTCACGGAAAACATTCATTTGGATTTCTACCTCCCACCATATGCAGAAGACAATTTCAAGTAGACTGAAGATCAAAATGTGAAAGTGAAACTGTAAGATTTCAAGTAGATCTGGAGCTTAAGAAGCATTACTTCAACAAGACGCAAAAGGCACTAACCATAAAGGGAACTATCTGATAAATGCATCTACAGTAAAATCACAGCCCGGATCATAAAAAAGTCATAAAATGTAAAACAGATCATGCTTAAGAAGGAATATATAAAATCACCTTAAAATAGCTCCAGTCGATTACGTAACAAACTAAAGCAGGTCACTAAATTGAAAAATGAGTAAAATACTTGAGTAATGAGGAGGAGGCTTATGAGGTGATAATCAGTGTAGTTATTCATAAAGGAAAATATAAATAAAGATCAAGATTCCGTGATGTATCAAGCGTACGGACAAAAAGTAAAGTCTGACGTTAACAGACTTTAATGAATCTGCAGACGTTCAGAGCTCCAGAAACTCTCGTGCACTGATGTAGTTTGTAAATTGGAACCACTGCTCTGGAAAACTAGTTAAGTTGAAGGCATGTAAGCCCTTTACATCAACTATTCTACGTCTAGGTGTGTACTCAAGAGAAGCGCGCACATTTGTGTAACAGAATATATGTCAAGTGGTTCTTAGCAGCCCCAAGCTGATAATGTTTGTCTACAGAATGGAAGGATCGGTTGTGTTCTATCCATATATTGGAATATTACAAAGCAGCGAAAACTAGGAAAATGGGAGAGTCTCATGAGCATAATAGTAAGTGAAATATTAAAAGCATAGCATAATTTCATTTATATAAATTTCAAAGTAGACAAAACTACTATTTTTTTTCCTGTGTGTGCCTGTGCACAAGGAAATTATTTCCCAAATCAGATATAGTTACAACTAGAGGAAGGGAAGTCACCATCACCAGGAGGGACAGATGAATCTGGCCATGTTCTGTTTCTTGACATGAGAGGTGGTTTATATGTTTGCTCACTTGTTAAGTAAGTCAGTCATACACTTCAGTAAATGGTACTTCAGTACATGGTACATTTGTTTTATGTCCTTTCATACATTTATATACCTTTTTGTCATCAGATCTAGAAATGGTAAAGGTGAATATGCTGATTGCTACTTCTGCTGATACGAACCCTGTCTATGATCAGCAGTTGCCTTAATGAATGTGTGTGCACATGTGTGCCAGGTACTGATTCAAATGTAAAGGATCTTGTAAATCTCATTTACATGTCTAGTGGTCTTCAGTGCAGTACTTTGGTTGGCTCATTCTTACATAACTTGAAGATTTGGATCTGTAATTTTACATAGGAATTTACATATTTTTCAGTTTTTCTCATACAACTTGATTACAGTTTGACTATTTCAAGATTCCTCATTTGGCTTTGCTTGGAATTTTGGGCCTTGACAGCAATGGAAGCCAGGCATTCAAAGAGATATATAATAATTTAAAGTATTTCCTTTGGCCATCTGTAAATAGAATTCCCCTTTTATCAGCAAAATCTCTATGAGATAACATTTTCCCTGTTAGGAAAAAAATCACCACATCTTTTCACAAGAATATCGTTACAATTACAGAAGTAATATTTTCTCAGCACTGAAAACCAAAGCTTTCCTTTAAAGTACAAAATAAATATTTTGGCACTTATGTTATATAACAATGTTTTTTTCATTTCTCTTAATATACATTTCATTAGAGGTAGAAAGAGTATTGTTAAAATGAAGAGTCACATACTAGACTTCATTATATGGATATGCATATGTATACATAATTATCATTATATTCCCATTCCATTTTTTTCCTTAAACAAAATATTATTTACAGATTGGGAGAGTGTGGTTAAGAGCCCGAGCTCTGGAGTTATCTAGCACTGGTGGGCTCGGGCCGGTATTTGACCTCTCTCTAAATATCAGTCTCGTCCTCTAGGAAAGAGCTTTGATACTATTCCATATATTGGGGAATTGGTTGAAGAACACAATCACAGTGTCCGGTACGTGGTAAGGGTTCTAGGCTCGTTAGCTGTGTTTTTGATCACCGGATCAAACATGAATTACATTTGTGGTTAAGGTATGTTTAGTTTCATAACTGAACTCTCTCCTTCCTTTTCTCCTCCTCTCTGTCTCTCAGCAAGGGCTGGCCATCCATTTATTCCATGTTTTAAATTTAAAATTAGATGTCAGTTAAACTTGACCGATTTAATTTTAGTCAGGTAGTGAGTTTGTTCCCTGTGAATAAGACTTGTCTCAAACACCTGAGCTGCAGGCCAGGTGTGCCAGGAAGGGTCACATGGGGATAATAAGAAGCGCCGTCTATCACTGTGAAGGATGTGGGCACATCTTCCTGTTGGAGCCTTTCGGGCCCTGTGATGTTTTTCCGTGGAGCCCTATTTTCTAGCAGAAGGCAGGAGGTCGCCCTTGAAGCCGTACTTGAATAAGTCGTTCCACTAGCACCAGGCATCAGTGATGGTCATTCTGTGTCACTCTAGAGGGTATGGAGGTGACTTTCTGTGCCATATCTGTGGAGGGAGGGTCAGTTTAAGGAGGAAGAAGTAGAAGTTCTAGCTCTGTTAATGTGCTTAGGATGTTTGAAGTTCTGAGTTATTCATTGGTGGTTTTGATTTTCATTGAGACGGACTTTGAAGAAACAAAGAAGTATTCAAACTCCAATAGAATTGTAGTAGCCAAGACTCTCTTTATACTGATCTCACACAAAAAAAAAATCAAATAATATAATATAGATGTACCATCCTGATTGTGACCAATACAGGTTGCAGACCAGCAGTCTTTCTCTGAGTTTGATAACCGCAGGCTCGTGCAAACAATATGCTGACCATGAGAAAGCTCATCTCTTAATTGAGAGCAGTTTAAAAAACTTATCTAAGAATTGTTTCATAATATTTCAATAAAAGTTTATCCAACAATCTAAACAACCACAGTGATAGAATCTAAGAAATAACATAATGCTAGAGGGAGACATACCTCTATGTAAATACATGCAAAACTCATTGTTTAATTTCCCTAGATGCAGAGCCTGAGACAGGGATTATGCGCATATGACTTACTGAGTAAATGCGCTCAAAATATAGAACAATAAAAATAAAACTCAGTATCTGTAAAGGAGTGAGAGAAGCGGGATAGGAAAGGGGAGGAAGCTGAGCGAGGATGTGATTTCAGGCAGTCTAGTCTGGAGAGGTGAGTTCTGGAGGTGTGGCCATGTGACTGTTCTGGCCAATGAGGTGTCAGTGAAAGGGAGGTGTGGGTCTTCTGGGACAGTTCTTGAAAGAGAGAGGAACTGGAAGGAAGCATCCTGGCATTTTTCCTCCTTCTTGCCTGCTGCATGGATGTGATGACAATAGCACCATGAGACATCCTGTGTCCTTCCAAGTGAAAGCTATCTACTAAGGATAGTTGAGAGAAGAAATCTGAGTCCTTAGCGAGCATGGAATCAACCTGCAATCCCTATACTACCAACTTCAGTAATTTATACTACCTTATGTGAAAAAGAAGTTTATCTTATTACTATTATTTTGTTCTCTGTTAAATTGATTGTGATTCCCAATTGGTGCAGTGATGCAGCAGGTCTCATAGAGATTGCTGAGAGAGCTGGTAAGATGTTATAGTCATCAGAAAACACATGATGATGATAACTTCTTTTTTCTTGCCCAAACTATTAAATAAAAAGGAAAAAAGACTTTTTCCTTGATTTCTTTATGTGATTGAGAATCCTTCAAGCTGTAGATACATTGATTTTATTTGTGCTTATTCACTTAAAGTCTGTAATATCTTTTTACCTTCTTTTAGACTTTCAACCTGTAACTTAAAGTGCTCTTTTACCAACCAATAAACAAACAAATAAAAAAACAACCACACAAAGACCAAAAAGGAAGTGGGGAAGTAAAAAGGTCTTGTATTCTCTAGGACAAATCTGCATTCTCTTGAATTTGAGGCTTACAAAAATAAAACCACAGCAGAGACCTTAAAGTTCGTGGATACAGATGGGAATATGAATACTAAAGGCCTCTGATTCTCTTTTTAAGTACTGGTTTCCACCCATCCTAAAGCTTTCATGTCACACATGTTGCTTCATTTAACTGCCTTGAAAATAGAAGCTTTGTAAGTGATTATATCAAGCAAGTGGTTCATTCATATAAAGCCATAGGTTGCAAGTAGGGACAGTTCTGCTCCCCAGGGACCATTCGGCTGTGTGTCGAGATGTTTTGGTTGTCACATCAGGTGGATGTGTTAGCATCAGTGAGGAGACTCGAGGAGGCCACTACACATCTCATGCGTCAGGCAGCCCCCCACAGCAAAGAATTACCTAGTCCAAGAGATCAGGCGTGTCGAGGTTAAGAAATCCTAATAGAGAGCGAATCTTTATTGTCACCCTTTTAAGTTTTATTTGCCCAACAGTCTCTTTTAAAGCACCTTTATTTGTAGCAAGCATATTGATGATTTCTTAGCATTTCTTCCTTCTTCATAAGAGTCCAATAATCCAGCCTCCCTCAAGTGACCCAGTTAGGATTTTCCTTGCTAGTGGTTTCTCATCTCCTGGTATACGAAAGACTAACTCAAGATTTATGCTTACTCCAAATCACATGTAAGTTCAAATTTCAGTGTAATTTCTGGGGCGACTTCCTAAGCAAATCAGAAATTAGGTATTTTTTTGTATTCTAAATCCAGTGGATTGTTTGAAAAAAAATTTAGTTTAATTGCCTTCACTTTACTTCTCACTTTGATGTGGTTATTGATCTGGAGAGTAACTGACCATATGGTTTCATAGAATTTAAAGGGATAACATACAACTTTAAACTCTAAGTCTAGCATAAGAATTAAGAGATGGAGTATGTTTCATAGAAGGGAGTTGCAGACCTCTGTCATTTTTCTGCATTATGTTCACTTTGCTCTGAGAAAGGAGAATTTGAAAAATAATGCCCTTAGGCTTTATTCATGGGAAAATAGGGGCAGGGGAGTGAAATATGGAAGCTGTTATTCTGGAGCAGTGATAGGATTATGGAGAGAAATGAATCACTGTTACAAGGCTGCTCGTGTAGTTTCTCTCTTCAGCCTACACAATGGAAACTAACCAGAGGCATTTATTTAATAAGTAACACTGCAGAAGACCTGAGTGTTCATACTGGCTTTATCATCACACACCTTGGCGAATGGGGTCAGGATCAGAGCAGAAGCTGTGGAAATGAAAGAAGTATATTTGTGAAGGTTTTTATAGAAAACAAAGATCAAAGTAGGTGAGTGTCTGACCTAAGGTATGAAAAAGACTCTAACTTGACATAGATTACTCCAAGATTGAAGCTTGGGTTGCTAAGAGAATGATCAGGTCAGGGACAATGGGAGATAATGAGGTCAAGCTGAGAACTGAGGAGCAGTGGAGCCCAGATATGTAAATGTCTAAAAGGAATGTGACTCTAACATGATCAAAGCCTGAATGAGAGCTTGCATTGCAGATTTAGATTTGTAAGTGCTCAGCACAGAAGAGGGAGATTCCATTGGAGGATAAATGGAAGAGAAAATGGTGGCTAGAGATGGAACACTGGAGTATCTGCAGGGAGAGGATTAGAGGGACAAATATGAAAAAGTAGGAGAGCAAAAGTGGTCAGGAAACAGTGAAAGTATTAGTAAGTGTAGTGTTACAAGGTCAAGAGGAAAAGCACTTAAAAAGAGGAAGACATTGCTAACACTGCCACAGTAGGGTGATCAAGAAGAATGAAGACCAAGGAGTTCAAAAACAAACAAAATTAATTTGTTAATTTAGTGAGAAAGTTTTAAAATAGTTGTTATTATTAAGATGTTATGTGTAAATATTTTAATGATTTATTTTATTAAAATAAATGTAGAAAGTTCACTTATTAGCAGAGTTGTAGCACAAGACCAAAAAAGGTTTTTAAACAAACCTAAGGATATTTTTTTCACTTTCTGTGTGTCTTTAGTTATTTTAACTATATAAATGATTTTTTAAATTAAGACTAGAAGAGCTTTTGAAAATATTTAACCCAAAGACTTCTATTTATGATCAAGAAGGAGTAAGAGGAACTAGATTTGACTTCCCACTACTTGAAAGAATTAGAAAATTAGACATAATATATGAAATAATAATTTATAAGATATTGAACATCCAACAATAACCAACGAATGGAGCCTACAATCACTGCATCTTATTTCTTGGGGTAAATTTCTAATCTGCAGAAACTTTATGCCCAGTCTGGCGATCTCCTTAGATCGAGGAGCTGGGTTAGAAGTCCACGGATGCCGAAGAAGGCGGGGGGCTCGTAGAACAGAACAGCAGGGAGAAGAGTTTAGAAAGAGATTCCTGGACCTCTGCAAAGGATTCCCTTAAGACATTTTCTGAGTATTGACCTACATTTGTGTGTGAATAAACTACTTGAGGCCAGGAAAAGAATCATCTTGAAGAATGAGAGGGAACACTTGTCAGTGCTGTCACGGGTTGGGGATACTGATTGTTTCCACCAGCCAGAGTGGAAAAATGAAAATTCACTGATCATTAGGAAGAGTATACTCGAAGGTTTTTACCTCATTAGTAGGGAAATTAATCTAGATAAAAAGTAATGGCTGAAAATAACAATGTCTGAAAGCAAGAACCAAAAGGATATGTGACTTTTATGCAGTAACTTAACCTCCTCTCAGAACAAAGAATATGACTAAATATGTAGAAATACCAAAATATTCAGTCACGATTTCTGGTATTCAATATGCACCAACTAGATATGCAAATAAGCAGGACAATGCTATTTATAGTAGGAAATACCAATCAATTGAAAACGATTCAAACTTGACACAGATAATTGTACTAGAAATAAGACTATTTAAGGAGTTAAATTGCTTTTAACGTGCTTCAGAAGCTAGAAGAACTCTTGAGCATATTTAGTAGAAGAATAGAAAATATAAAAAAGACCCAGTTCTACTTGAAGTGATGAAAACAACAATGCTTGAGGTGAAAAGTTTTGAATCATGTCAGAAAGTATAAAAATTATGAAACTACTAGATTAAGAAGCCAAGTAAACACCAAATATAAGAAACATGAATACAAGTACATCAAGGCACATCACGATCATTAAAATCAGCAATAAAGAGAATATCTTTAAAATAACTACAGAAAAGAAGTAAATGTGTGTACAAAGATTTTTCCATGAATATTTATAGTAGCTTTATATTAAGAGCCAAGGGGCACAGGTAGACGGCAGATTTCTCATTAGGAGCGTTGCCAGCTGGGAGACGATGGAGCAGCATGTTTAAGTGCTGAATGAAAAACCAACGATCGTACTAGAATTCCTTGGCTGGTTAAAAATTATTTTTCAAAAATGAAGGGGAAATACTTGTTCAGACGTGCATTAAAGGAATTCATCACCCACAGACCTGAGCTAGAAGGAAATGTTGAAGGAAGTTCTTTAAGCAGAGATAAAAAAAATACTAACTGAAAATCTGAATCTACACAAAAGTATTAAGACAGCTGGAAATACTATGTGCTAAGTAAATATAAATACCTTTAAGGACTTAGCTCTCTTCAACAGATAACCCAGCTATGAGATATTTAGTGAAAATAGCACACAGTCTGAGAGGAGAATCTGTAAAGGGAAGGGAACAAAAGACTAAAAAAATCCCAGTACCACCCCTGAATCAAAACAAAAATAACTTTGATCCATATCTCATGTTACAGCAGGATATAAAATAAGTCAAACTCTGAATTTAAACCTAGAACTACACAGAGGGAAATGCAGAAGGAAATCTGTGATTTGGTTTAGGCCGAGATTGCTTAGATACAGCATCAGACACATGATCTCTGAAAGAAAACATTGATCATCTGGGCTTCATCAAAGTTCATTTGCACTCTTCAGAAGTCATTGAGAAGAGTATGAAAGACAAGTCATAGTCTAGGAGAAACTACTTTCAAGTTATATATTGAGCAAAAGACTTTGTATCCAGACTTGTATATAACAAACTCTCAAAATTCAATAATGAGAAAAACTACAAATTAAAAATTGACAAAAGCTATGAAGAGACATTTCCCCAGAGAAGATGTACAAATGGGGAGTTATCACATGAAAAGATGCTCAGCATCATGAGGCAATAAAAAATTAAAATTAAAATCACAGTGTGAGGTGTGCCCTGGTAGCTTAGTGGTTAAGTCTGTGGCTTCTGACTGGCACGGTCCACATCTATCCCAAAAACCCAAGTTTATAATCTGGGACTGAAGGAAAAACTGAGATAAACAACAAAATAAAATACATAGATGCTTCCTCCTCCTCACGCTTCCTGCCTGCCTGCCCACTTACCTTCATTCCTGCCTGCACCTTTACTTAAAAAAATAAAATAAAATAAACTGTAGTGAGTTATCACTGTGCATCTATTAGAATGATTAAAATGAAAAGGACTGACCACACCAAATGTTGGTATGGATATAAGACAGCTTGAATGCTCATACATTACTGGTAGATAATGTAAAATGTTATAATCACTTTTGAAAGAGCTTGGCAGTTCCTTAAAATGTTAGCATAAATATACCAGCCATCTCCTTCCCAGGTATTTATCCAGGATAAATGAAAGTTATTGTGCATGCAAAGATTTGCACTTGAATATTTATAATAACTCTATATTAATAGCCAAAGTCTGGAAAGAACACATGTCCATCAATAGATGAATGAATATATAAATTGCAGTCTATCCACCAAGTAGAAACTGTTCATGGATAAAACAGAAGGAAGTATGTATATATGCAACAAATTGAGGTGAATCAAAATAAAAATAGTACTTACTTTATGATTCCATGTATATGGAAATAGAACTCTGAATCTGTATATATAGATATCTATGTATGTATAAAATTTTGGAAAATGCAAATGAACTTACAGTGACCATGGAGACCAGTATTTATTTTGGGCTTTGGGGTAGGGGAACTGGAAGTGGTGGGAAGGGGAGAGTGAAAAGAGGCATGAGGAATCATACTGAGATGTTCATTATCTTGATGGTGGTGATGGTTTCATGAGGCATCCACATAACACAACTGATCAAATTGTATACCTTAAATATATACTGTTTATTATGTCAATTTTTCCTCAAATTTAAAAGAATAGAACCCAAATCCTTAATTGTATAGATGACCAACTGAGGGTAGAGAAACTAAGATGCATGGATTCTACAAGAATCTTTAAGTTCCTCCTAATGATCCTGTCTTGCATCTGTGCATTCTTCTCTCTTGGATGATATGTTCTAGACCTTTCCAAGATTGCAATCAAATGCACTGATCTGTATTTTAGCTGTATCCCTAGCCATAATCCTGGACTGAGGTAGTTGTTTCATAATTTAGGCTGACTGAGGAATTTAAAAGTTCTTAAGTAGCATGTAAAAATTCAGTTTCTGCATAAAAAGTCATAAGGGGATGGGGTAGATATGCTTCTTTGGCTCCTATGTTGAACACCTAACAATACATATTATCATTCCCATTTTTCCAAATAAGGAAAATGAAGATGAGGTAGGTCTAGTAATGTGACTGAGATTGCCCAGGAAGAGCAGACCTGGGATTAGAAGCCAGGGATGTCTCATGATAAAAAAATTCATGCTTATTTCTCTGATTCATGAAGTAAAATATGAATCAGGATCCACTTTTTATTTCCCCAGTAGCTGTTTATAGACGAGAAGAAGATGGGTTTGTCATGGTGGGAGTCACCCTGTCTATAAAGCCAACATGGAAAGTTCTGCTAATGAGATTGCTCCTTTGAGTGCTCCTAACATAGTGACAGCAAAATCAGACCAGGGATGTGCCCTTGCTGGCAGGATGCTGTCACGTGGAGACTCATATGGGACCTTAAAGAAGTCAGCTGGCAAAAATTCTTAGTGTGAACTGAACTCCTTCTTCAAATATATTTCTCATCTCTCCCATAAGAATGTATGAAACCGAGTTAGTACCTAAAGATGTGCCAAGGTTTAGAAGACTCTTTGAGGAAGTGAGAGCTCATCCATCATGTGGCTTCAGCATAAATCTGTAATCTAAAAATATAAGCATTTCTTTGTTTTCTAGTGCATTCCCTGGCTCTGCTAGGAAGAAGAGAAGTCTTAGAGTGATCTCAGGATGATCTGTCCCTTTCAGTCTTACCTGAAGATGGTACATGGAGAAATCTCAAACAGTTGGTAGATGCCAGATATCAGTGCTCTTCCCGAATGCCCCGAAGCTCAGCCCTCATTAATGGTTTGGAGAGTGCTATGCAGGATTTCAAACACAAGATTAAGTCCAAGATTTCTCAGCCTGTTGTCCTCCTTTCCACCACAGCAAGTCCATTGCTAGCTTTCTTGGGAGGTAAAGACAGCCAGACAGTCAGGAATTGATCTTAGTTTGTCCAAAGCCATGTAGAAGGCACCGTAGACTCTTAACACTCGAATCTGTGCGAGAGAGAGCTCTGGATTTTGGAGGATTGTCCTGACAGAATTCTTTGGCTCCCTGACACTCGTCTTCCCATTCATTGCTGGTCCCTGGGGTGACTTGCCAAGGTACCTTGTGGCCTTGTGATCAGCAGAGCTATTTTATTTCCTTCCAGACCCACCGAGGGAACCAGTTCTGTCTCCTCACAGCACCCCCGCAGGGATCAAGCGTGTTCCTGTTTCCAGACCGTGGTTCCATTGTCTCGGATTGTTTGTTCTAACTGCTTGTATCTCAATCTTGAAAGCAGAAAGAGCTTTGGGGCCCAGTAGATGTAGGTTGAAATCATAGGACATCCATTCTCCCGCCATGTGAACTTAGACAGGTTGCCTAATGTCTCTGGTTCGCAGCTTCCACTGCGTCAAAGGCGAAGGAGACTTCTTGGGGCTAATAGGAGGGTTAAGTAGGCAGGGCTGACCGAGGCCGGACAGTGACGTACCGGGTCAGACTCATGCCCTCTCCAGGCTTTCACTGGGGTCCATGCTCATGGCCAGAATCTTCTGACACCTCCGTATGCTGAGCACACAGCTGGCACTTATGAGGTCATTTTTCCTTTTAACCAGACTGCAAACATATTTATTTGCAAATGAAGGAAAGACAGAGGAATTTTTCGTGTCCCAATGACATTTTTCTGTCCTTTCTTAAAATTAAAATATAATTTTGGGGTAAACCTGTTGGTTATATGCAGATGTAAATTTGCTATTATGTATACCTCAAAACAACTTAATGTTAAAATGCAGTATCCCTTTAATAAAATCATATATATATGTATATATATATATATATATATACATATATATTATTTTGGTTAGTTTTGGCCTCTGGAGGACAGCATGTAAAGGTTGTGTAGATCAATTTATAATAGTCAATTATTTCACTTGCTTTGTGATTCAGGGATAAGCAGCAGGACCACATCGTGTATTTCTAGAAGCTTCTAGATGTTGGTTTCGCATGTGGTCTTCAAGCGTGGTGGTCAAGTGCTCCTCCTTCCAGAGGAGACACCAGGGCTGTCTGATTTTGCAGACAGACAGGTCCTTGCAGGTCACGGAAGGCACCGTGCTGTCTCCGTGTCCTTTCCTTTGCTCCTTTCACTCCTGGAGGATGTCTCTCACCCCTCCTGCCCACCTGCTGCTCTTACATGATGGCACTCACTTCCTCCCCACAGCCTTGCAGGAGCGTGGGGTTTCTGGGGAGCTGGGGTGTGAGCCAGCAGGCGTCGGAGTCATGCACACCCACACGCACCCACATACACCCACACGCGCCAGATGCGGCCTGGCTCCACGCACGCGCTTGCTGCCATCCTGACCTCTGTGTGGGGCCTGCGTTTTTATCAAGAATTCTGGCTCGTCCAGCTGAGCTGCCTCGGTGAGTCTCCGGTGCTTTCGGCACTGCACTCGCCTCTGCCAGTCATGCGAACCAGCTCCTTCGCATCTCTTTCCTAGAGCTTGTGAGAAATACTGTCGTGTTTGCATCTGAATGTACATTTACCGAGTAAATATGTGGGAGCACTCTCACTGGCTGTCTAGAGCTCTAGCGCTGACCGCGGCTCTTGGATGACAAGCCACAGACTCCTAGTCTTCTTGCCACAAGTGCTTGTGGACGTTTGCACCTGTCCACACTAGACCAGGTGCCACGGCTGCAAATCCCTGCCCTATGGAAGGCTCCCAGAGGAGGAGGCGAAGGGACAAGGGACAGGGCCCCTCACCCCCGGTCACAAGGGATGTGATGAAAGCTCTGGGAGAAGCCTGCTGGAGCCGGGGCCGCCGGCAGGGTGGGGAGAGAGAAGGTTTTGCAGAGCGCAGATGCTTGAACTAAGTCTTGCAGGTTGAATAGGAGTTCGTGGAAGTTACGTGCGTTGGGGGTTGGGTGCACCTGCACGCCACACCCGAGAAAGGGGGGTTTGGAAGATTCTGGGTTTCCGCGCTCGGTGATTGGAACGGAACGTATTGCCGGTGAAATAAGAAGCCGTGAGAATACCTGGGCAAACTCTACACCTTGCCGCTCGAGGTGCGGCCTGGTGACCAGCTCCGCCGGCGGGCGGGTTGGAAATACAGTCTCAGGTCCACCCACACCCACCGAACCAGCAGCCGCCTTCCTCGGGCGATGTGCTTCGCAGTTTGAAAACACAGAACTCTTCTTGTTGGAAGGAGAAGTTCCCCTCACGAAAACGAAAACTGATTCTTGAATGCTGCGTCACGTTCCTTTTGACCACTGCATCGAGAGCCTCAGGGAGCCGGAGTGAGCCTGCAGGTGCTGGACTTTGGAAACGATTTTATGCAGCTGGAAATTGGCCACCGTCTCCACCCCGCCTGCCGTGACAGGGTGGACAGTGCGCGGGCCGGCTCTGTCCTGGTTCTCCTTCGCGAGTGGGTGGCCTGCGCCCCCTCTTGAAACACGGAGCGTCATTTACTCTTTATTTACTGGACACCGCCTGTGTGTCAGGCACAATGTGGGACACTCACCCTGTGCTGTCCCCTGTCCCCTGTCTGCCAAACGAGGGACAGCCGCTGCTGCGCAGGGCGTCTCACTGGGACCCGGAGACAGAACGCGTAGAACGGGGATAAACGCACTAGGTTATGCTGGAAAGTCTGCGCAGGGAAGCGCACAGCAGCAAAGCTCCGCCGTGACCCCAAACCGGGGAGCCGTTCCCCGAAATCGGAGAGCCTGGCAGTCGCTTAGGCGGCACGTCCAGACGCAGCGCTCCACTGTCGCTTGAGGAGCGCGCTGGCCGGACAGACGGGAAAGCGGCACGTAAGTCACGCAGCGCCGCCCGTGTCGCCCAGTAACCCTGTTCTCTGCCCCCAGGCTCCCGTCAAGGCAACGACCACGGCTCGCAGTACCGCTCGGCCATCTACCCGTCCTCGGCACAGGACCTGGAGGCCGCGCTGAGGTCCAAGGAGGACTATCAGGAGGTAGGTCCCCGGGTTGGCGCCGCCTGCAGAGGGAGCGTCTGGTCTTGTCACCTGCAGTGGGCACCGTGCGTGTGTTTGGGGGAATGTCTGTCTGTCTCTTGGAGCAGAGCCCCACCGCCCCACCGCTGTGCCAGTGAGATTGTAAGAGACGGCCCTTATGCTGTCGAGTTTCAAACCAGCTCCTCTAGGCAAATGTGTACCGTAGGACATCGTCTGTCTGCCTCCTTGTCGCTCTCTGCCTGTTTTCTTTCTTCGCTCTGGATTTCTTCGCTTGGACTGCTGAAACAAAGTCCTATGAACTGGGCGATGTGACAGCAGACACTTGTCTCAAAGTTCTGGAGACAAGTCCTGGATTGGGGACTAAGGGGCTGGTTCCTCCCGAGGGCTGAGGGAGGAATCTGCTCCAGGCCTCCCTCCTTGGGCGGAGGCGCCGTCTGCTTCCGTGACTTCACATCGTCTCTCCTCTATGCCTGGTGGCCTCTGTGTCCAAATCCCCGCTTCCTGTCACACCCCGTATCGTGTTGGATTGGGGCCCACCCGAAGGCACATTCTAACTTGATTCCCTCTGTCAAGGTCCGTCTCCAAAGAGGTCACATTCTGAGGTGCTGGGAGGTGGAACGCCGACAGATGTTTAGTGGAGGCTGCCGTCCAATCCAGAGGCTTGCTCTCTTGTTAGGACGTGTACATTGAACTGTAATGAAAATACTCAGAAAGACAGACATCAAATAATCGTTTTACTTTGAACTTGTTTTATGCTTCAAAACTCTCTGCCAATAGAGATTTAGATCTTTTACAGTAGCTTGAGTTGCTTGAATTTTTAGAACTTGGTGATAATTTTAGCATTTTAATTATTATTGTCTTTCCTTTGCAATAGAGCTTATAGTGCTGATGTATTCTAGAATCCTGTAAAACGTCTGATGTGCAGCAGTTCTCAGGGACGTGTGGGCTCCCCACCTGTCCCCTTGGTGGCAGAGGTGACTGGTGGAGGTGGGGATAAGAGTGTATCTATGGTTAAAATAAAATGAAGTAGGACATGTGACTCATGGTCAGAAGAGGCAGGGCTAAGGGAGGTGCGGACAGAGCCCCTTTACTCCTCAGCGTACCCCTCCCTGGCTCCATGGCAGTGACGTCTTCTTGGGTGATAAGGTGGGCAGCCTCTGGGTTGGCTTCAGTGGTCTCTGCATGTGTGCCATCCTCTTCCCTTGAGTATGCATTGAATTTCGTGACTTGCTCTTGATGAGTGACAGAGGTGCTAGAATGTCACTGCCGCGGTCCAGCCGCAGCAGGATCCAGGGGGTCGCGAAGGCGGGTAAGGCGTCGGCGAGTGGGAGACAAAGAGACTCAGACTCGGAGGCAGAGTGAATCTTTGTTCCGTCTTTATTGCAAGCAAGCAGGTTTTTTATACTTTCTTTTTGCAGCTTTTGGTCTTAAGGTTACGTAAACCGAAAGCACAGACCCACATAGTGTTTTTGTTTCTTAAGTAAATGAATTACCTGACCTTTTTGATAGGATCTTGCTTAAGGCAAGGTGTGAGACAAAAGAGAATTCTACAGCCTTGTGAAAGGTTAGAAAGTTATTTATCAAATTCCTAAATGCATGCCAAGCTGAATTGAATCTGGCAGGCCCTTTTGAAATCTAGCAAGTTCTCGCTGCCCAGTTTTTGTGTTGGTCCTATTTTTATGAACCTTTATAAGTTGTTCTAACAGTTTTACTTTTTGTTCCCTATTGTGCATTCTGATTCCATTTTCGTCATAGGCACCTGTACATGGTAAGGGGGGAGCAGGCAGTCGTCCTGCATTATTTTTTCCTCTTGGTGGGAACCATAATTTTCCTTTAATCTTATAAGCTATTGTAAGGTGAGGACAATGCTGTGGGAGGGGATCGGAATAGTTTTTCTTTGTTTTTAGATATAACCTACATCATTCATGGGCCACCTGTGTAAATGAGTGGAGGCTGAAATAATTTCCCTTGCTATAGTTGATTTACTATATCTCCCATAGAGGCAGTTGGGGATATTTTCTGAGTCAATTTCTTGGGTAATTTGTAAGTATATTGTTAGCCTTGCATAGAGGCAATGGCATAGGTGAGTTTAGTTTTTTCAGTACTATTTTGCCTTGTTGTAATAGTCCCATTTTTCAGAGAAATTCCCAGTCCCTCTCCCAGTAGGGAAATTGTTATTTTCATTATTATTTTGAATTAATCCCACATATATGAATAAGCCAATACAGCAAATCATGATTCCACAAATCATGATTCCCAGGAAAGCTCGGTTAGAGGCATCACATCTTGTTCCATGAAGAAGTCTTCTTTGAAGCCCTTCTTCTTCCCAGCTAGCTATTGACTTTGTCATTTAGCCAGGTTGGACATGGATGTGGCAGTCACTTATGAGGTTAGGTTATTAAAAACTGTAGCTTCCATCTTGGGGGTCCTCTCTCTCCCACTTGCTCTCCAGGACCATGTGCCCTGGAAGAGGTCCACTGACGCGTCCTGTGTGAAGGTTTGCGTGGGAAGAGACGAGGACCTCCAGGAGTCACATGATGGAGCTCAGAGACACCTCAGCCCCTTTCAAGCCTTCGGATGAGATGGTCGCCTTAGTTGATAGTTTGACAACAATCTCATGAAAGACCCCAAGCCGGAGGCATCCTGCTAGGTTGTGCTGCAGAAACGAGGAGAAAATAAAACCTATGTTGTTTTAAGCTGCTAAATTTTGCAGACATTTGAGTATATTCTAAACTTAAAAAAACACTTTTCAGGTGCACCCCGGCAGAGCAGTGGTTGGGTCAGTCACCTCAAAGGAGCAGGCCACATACCCCTGGGTTCAAGTCCCAGGCCCAGGGGAAGCAGCTAGTGTGAACGGTTGCCTGCCTGCCTGTTCACCATTCGTGCCTGCACCTCTCCTTTGAAAAAAGAACAAAAACGAAGCCCTTTTAACTATTAATCTTCCCCCTCATATCCCATTTCATCATGATGTATCTGATCATGGCAGACTTACCTGATAACGATTCATCAAGTGCCTGGCAGTTCGAAAGCCATGTGTCTTCTTTAATGCAAGTAAATCTGTAAGGATGAGAGAGACCTTATTATTATACCCATTTCTCAGATGTCCACAGTTACAGACTTAGTGGAATAATTGGAATTAGAAAGAAGACTAGAGGCAGAGATGAACTGAGCAGCTGTTATTGGCCTCCAGGCCAGACGTGATGGGAGCTTTGTCTGGGGTGGGGAAAGCGTGAGTGGAATGAGATTTAGGAAGCAGAACTAATGGAACTTGGAACTTGAGTGGAAGTGGAAAATACTCCACGAGACAGAAAGTCTGAGGTGACGCCAGGTGCTGGCTGGTGATATTTCGTATGAGGGTGTGAGCATCTGTAGGGAGGGTAGGTTAAGTTTGGAGACGTGGAGCTGGAGGCCCTGACAACAGGAACATCCTGTATCTTAGTGGTTGTCAGGCAGTTGCCACCTTCTGGGAGTGCTGCTGTGAGCGTGGACTGGACCGGCACCGCGTGAGCGCTCAGCAAATGGTAGCCCCTCACATCATTGGGAATTATCAACGTCTATTCGGTGAATGTAGCCCTAGATGCTAATACAACCTCAGGAAAAATGACTAGAGATGAGAAGGGAAGACGACTTAGGATCACCAACGTGGTAGTGATGGGTAGGGAAATGCCAACACTGGGCAAGACACTGCGCTGGGCTCGATGGGACTTAATTAGTCCTATTTGGTTTGATATCACTGCCTTTAATTATAAAGGCAATGTCAGTGATTAATACCAAATGTGGCATGTAATTAATGCTATCTTTACATTGCCTAACGTAGTTATTCATAGACTCTTAAGGTACCAAAAATAATACTGGAACTCTGGAAAGATAGTTTTTCCTCCAGAATATATCAAAAGGTGATGATATTCTATTGTTCACAGTGAACATTTAAGTTTTGCCTTCCATGTAATGATGAAGAGGCTAATTTATACCTAATTTTCCCATTTCAACTCCAATATAGTTTCACACTCATAGCTTTGAATAGAACCCATATTGATTGCAGATAACTTATATGACATGATATTTAGACGTTCAATATTGCTTGTTTAAATCATTTCTTTTTAGAGTTTGGAAGTGTTAATCTTATCTTCCAGATCGTTGTTCTAACCAAATGTTTTTTGGGTGTTCAGTACCTGAGCAGATGAGAGTTAAAGGCGCACATACACGCTTCTGCTTGGTACTTAGAAGTCAATATTGGGATCATAAGTATCGGGGACACAGGAGTCCCCAATCCTTAATTTAATATTTAAATACGGAGGTCCCTCGTGTCCCTAACTCCTGGATGTCCATGGCTGTTCACATACCTGCAAGGACCTGCTTTATCAGTGAACTCAGAAAACAAATCCTATCGCATCTCGTTTATCACTTAAACGGACCCTGGATTCCATGGAGAGCCGAGTCAAAAATCTGGGGCTTTTCTCCCTGATTTCTGGCTAAACCTCAGATTTGACTCCAGACAAAGCCTCCAGTACAACCTGGTGCCAGCGGTCTGTCCCGTGCCGTCCACAGGAGCAGCCTCCACGTGAGTCCCACGAGCACTTGCAGGGCGGCGCTGCAACCGAGGCGCTGAGTGTTTTCTCGTTATTTCGTTGTAGCGAATTGAATCGTATCTTTAAACAGCTATGTGTGACTCTTGGCTACTGGATCAGACGGCACAGCATGTGTGAGAGTGCCGTGGACACGGCAGGGAGCAGGGCATGTTGGAAGGGCTCCCTGACTGGGGGACTTGGAGTCCAAGCCTCCTGCTGGCCCAGAGCACAGGTCCTGCAGCCACAGAAGGGCTGCAATGTGAGCTGCCTCCACCCCATTTCCTTTCTGGAGACCCACAGTGTGAGGGTCCTGAAGTTTTCCTTTCAGCCACCACTGGAGAGAGCTGAGTGCTGAAAGTCATCCCCCCAGGGACCCGGGGCTGAGGGCAGTGGCTCTCAGAGGCCACTTTCCATCGCCCCTCCTGAGAGCACTGGGTCAGGATCGATCCTCCCATCGCCCCTCGAGCACCAAGACCTCCTGCCCCTTCCCCTGTTTTCAGATCTACACGAATAGGGGTCCAGCTGGTTTCCTTTTCAGGAGCCAGAGAATGCCGTGTCTCACGTGTCATTTACCCTGTGAGCAGACGGGCTAAGGCTGCAGCTGCACACGGATGACCATGGATTGTTCTCACCTATCTCTTGCTTCTAGTTTTGAAACTTATGCATTTCTAGCTGTCCATTAGTTGTGTCATTGATAAACACACACATACACACAGAGACAGAAATCAGTCATCTCCAGTGCTGATGGGAGGTGGTATTTGAACCTTGAAAAGTGATGTGTCTCTAACACATCCATCTGAAACTCTCTGATGTCACCAGGGGCTTTGACAGCAGAGGAGACGGAGGGAGCTGCAGACCTGACCCCCGGGATTGGCACTCCCGAGTTTCCTATCTTGGGTGCCCTTGAACAAATCCTTGAAACAACAGATGTGTTTCACCTGAGAAGCCCTTCTCAGCATTCCCTGGTGGGTCTGGGAGTCCATAATCTCCTCAAAAACATTTAGTGTTTATTTCTATGACTGGGAGATTCTGCAGAAGGCGCACTCCATTCCTTTTATAAGGATTCTGTTTCCCCTTTAAGAGCTGGCGTTTCTGGCCCTGTCACTGCTCTGCGCTAACTCGAACATTGACGCAGGTTACTAATTTAATAGTTTTCACTAGTTTGCCCCCAGTGACCCCCTGGTAACCAGCTTCTTTAGCAACTTCTTTATACGTAGAGTTCAGAGTGACAGTATCGCTCACCACGGAGCAGCCATTTGAACATAAAATTAGCTGATTTTATCACAGGGACCAATTGTTGAGCTAATTAGATGTACAGGACTGCTGATGAGCCAGAAACCCAAAGTGATTTTCCATCTAAACTGTGGTTTTCTGCAAACTTGGCTGGGTTATGGGGCAGGCTCACCGACACCCACAGGAAAGGGAACATGGCTGAAGACGCTTGCTCATTTCTTCTCCTCGCCTTGGAGGAGGCTGGAAGCCTTGCAGAAGAGGGCGGGAATGCAACCCCAGCTGCGCTGACCTTGAAAGTGCCGCCTTCTGCTAGCAGACTGTGATGGCCGGGGCATTGGCAAACCCAGGAGCACCAGACAGTGGGGGGTGTTCTTGCCTTTGGAAGAAAAGTTCAGCTTTTTTAGACTGTCTTTTATGTGTTTCCCTTAGCACTTCCTGGTGAAATTATTTGCTAATGGTATTCATCAGAGGGGAAAATCGGATGGATTATCGTGTTGAGGTAAAAAATTTACCTCTCTAATGAGCCAGTCATGACAGCTATTCTCTAAAGCTCTGAATGAAACCGTGGCCTCTGGCAGAGTTGGGCTGTGCAATGTGCCTCTTGCATCCTGAAAATAAAGTTCTTTCCAATTTGGGAATTAAATCTTTTGATCACGGGTCAATTCTGTTTCTTGATATTTGGTAGAGAATTAATAAATTTGGAGATTGTTCTCCTGGCCAGCTCCTCAAGAATCTCTGTGAACAAGATAAACACAAACTTCCTTTGGCTAACCTTTCAGGTGAATACTAAATTAGTCACTATGTTTCAGTATTATAAAATTTGTCTCTGTTAGTCTTTCAGTCTGTTTGTCCGTCCATCCATCCATCCATCCATCCACCCATCCACCCATCCATCCGTCCACCTGTCCGTCCGTCCGTCCGTCCATCCATCCATCCATCCATCCTCCCATCCGCCTATCCGTCTGTCCGTCCGTCCGTCCGTCCGTCCATCCATCCATCCATCTGTCTGTCTGTCCATCCACCCATCCATCCATCCATCCGTCCATCTATCCATCCATCCGTCCATCCATATCTTCAGTTTAGCTATAATCTCTAAATATTCACCATCTTCTATCTTAATCTTCATTTACCTGACAGCACATCACCTGTCGTTTATGTTCTCTGTAGAGTCATTTTAAAGAAACAGAACTGAAATGAAAGACAAAAACAGTGCCCAATGATTGGATCACGATGAGGATTTTTTTTAGAATTGCTTCAATTTAAATTTTCTTCCGTTAAATTTTAATTTATTTCAGCATTTTATTCAGCTTTGAAAATTCAGTTTTCTTCCCAAAGTGTGTAGAGTGTAGCCAGCTATCTGACGGTTCCCCAGGCCTCCAGGTGAGCCTTCGCAAGCTGTGGTTGGCTGTTGCGTGCGTGTGAGGGGTGTGGGGAAGGGTGGGGAGAGAGAGACACTTCCACTGCCAAATAACCCACCGGACTGTGTTGCCAGGGTCTTGCGTCTTTGTTCTAGCCTAGTGGAGACACCATCTCCGTGCTTAGGGTCTCAAATTTCTGGCCCAGAGCTACCCTGGTGGTCATACATCCTGCTGCCTGCTTGTCACTTCCACTTACTCATATAGTCTTTCCTGAACTGGAGGAATGATTTGAATTCTCTGTCCCCATAAACACGTTCTGCCGCCCGACCTGCCACCTCCGACAGCCTTCCCAGCCGTCAGCTTTTAACTTGCTTCAGCAAGGTGACAAGCCATCATCTCCAGCCACCCCTTTCCCGCACGCCTCATCTCCGATGAATCCGATGGACCTGGCTTCTAGCTCCGGAATATCCCCCACGTCCTTCAGGGCCTTCGCCCTCATTCTCATGCTCACTTCCCTGCTGCGACACTGTTCCCTCCTCCTGGACCGCGGGGCTGTGCGCCCTCCACTGCCAGTCCCCTGCACGGGGAGGTCGGAATATCTTCCTCGAAATAATTCTGATCATTTCCCTTTCCTGTGTCAGACTCCTTCATGGCCCCACTATAACAACCGAAACCCCTTGCACGGCCTACCAGCTTCCACACCGTCATCTTGCCGTCTTCCCACGAGACACACGTTACTTCTGGTCAGAGCGCTAATTATCCTGCTCTCTGCGAGCGTGAATCCACACTTCTGGCCTCGCGCTCAGAACCTCTGATCAAGCTCAAGAACATCTAGAGATCCAGGGGCCCAGGATGAAAACATGAAATGTTATAGACAAGTTTACTGTCTGCAGTCAACGTGATACAGAATACTTCTCTATTTCTTTGAATTTTAAAGTTCATTCCTGTGTGAACTCGCTGTTGGCCACAAAGAGACCCAAGTTAGAGGGTTCAGGACTGGCTGCTTTGTTTCGTGTGTGGTGCACCCGGAGAGACTAGCTGCCTCATGAGCCGTTCTGGACCCCAGAGCCTGTCTTGCAAACTCTCTTGACACAAGAAATGACTAAATGGCAAGGTCAAGTCAGTCTCTTCTGTCTTCCTTTCTCTGAGTTGCCAAATCTCTGACCTTTTTGTCCCTGGCTTAGTTTCCTGTGGCTGCCATGGCACATGACCAGATACCTAGGGGCTCAAACCTGCTGAAATCCATCCCCTGACTGCTTCGAAGGCCAGGAGTCTGAAATTTCAGCAGGGACACAGTCAGGGTTCCAGCTGGGCTGTGCCCACTCCAGAGGGTCCTTTCCTGGCCTCTTGCGGACTCTGGTGTCCGCCCTCATTTGTGAGCATGTGGCTGCATCACTCAGCTGTCTGCCGGCCTGCATGGTCCCCTTGCCAGCTCCTCATCCGTGTGTCTGATCTTCTCTGCCGCTCTCATAGGGACACGTGCAGTGGCGCTATGATAATCCAGGACCATCTCCCCTCGCGTCTGCTCTTTGCCGCAGAAAGTAACATTCATATGTTCCAGGGATTAGGAGATGGACATCTGAAGGGGACCATTATTCAGTCTGCCACGGTCCCTGTGGCCTGATTTCCAGCCTTCTGCTGTCACATATCCGGCTCCTGGACTGCTCAGCAGAGGCAGACCCAGCTCAACAGGTGACACCCTCTGGCGTCTGCAGATCCCGGGCTTACACAGAGCACGCGCAAGTCCCCGGAGATCATGGGCCTTGGTCTCCTCTCTCTTGCGTTCCTTGTCTGGGGAGGAAGGGAGGAAGAAATTTGCATAGTCTTCCCCCTTTTCAGACACCTGTCTTCAAAAAAGACTCAACTTTGCCCCCATGCCGTTTAAAGTAACATACCGAAAATAACAGCAGAAAAAAATTCTGAGAGATCAATATTTAGGGGATAATGGGAGGTGAAAAATTGTGTGTGTGTGTGTGCACGCAATTGTGTGTAGTAAAAATGTTTGAATGATTGCCAAGAATATTCTAGTACTATCTTAGTCACATAATATCTGTGAATCCCTGATTTCTCTAGTCCTCGATTTTAAATGATTTAAGTGAAGATAGTAAAATGTCCCCATAGTTTGTTGTGAGAATGGAATGAGACCATACAATCCGATAACAAAGGTGCCTATCTGTATAAATATCTCTCACAGCGAGTGATCTGTCTTTATGCATATCCAGCTGTATATAGACATGCATATATAGATGTAGATTTACACACAGACAGATCTCCCTTGTTATGGGATGAATCTATATTCATATATATTTATGGATATATTCCTATGTATATGCATATATACATGCGATAGTCAGAAAATCATTTAAAAATTGACTCCTTTCACTTTTCCAACGCAGAAAGCAGCGTTTTGCCTGCGCCAACACAACTGAAAATAAATGCCATCACGATCTAAGCATAACGTAGCCGCCTGATGGTTCCCTGCAGGAGGTCTGGGTCTGCCGTGCTTTCTCAAGCCCGCGCAGGCTGCGCGTGGACAGTCTTGCTTCCCTTCACGCCCTGCCCGCAGTAAATGGCCGTGCTAATCACCTTATCAAATATTAATTACCTGCGGTAGTTGCCAGACTCGCATCCGGTTGTTTCGGCGCAGCACTCTGAAGTCTGTTGTGGTAACCACCCCGGACAGTCCCCAGCGTGCCTGCTCAGCCTCTCTCCTCAGACCCGTTCTAGCAACTGTCTGGTGGTAAGTGGGCTCTGCGGGGATGCCTTTGCGTCCTTGTGCCCCTCAAGACTGGTACTGTGCTTGGCACCTCGCAGGTGATCAGCAAGCACTTGTGGACCTGAACTGAGAAGATTCTAGAACCAACAGGCCTGCCCTGTTAGCGCTTGTTCCAGGCGGGCATGTTTGTGTCCCCTCCGAGTCCTACCTTAGCCCTTTTCCCCGATGTGATGCTATTTGGGGGTGGCGTCTTGGGACGATGTTGGGTTAGGTGAGGTCAGGAAGGTGGCGCGGCAGCATGGGATCGGGGTTCTGGTAAGAGGAGACACATTCAGCCTTTGCTGTCTCCGCGACGCATGAAGAAGAGGTCGGGGGCGGCGGCAAGGTGACCCCTGCTGCTCAAGAGGAGAGATCTCCCGCTGAACCCCGCCCTGCCGGCTCCTTGGTCTCAGGCCTGTGTTCCGGGCCCTGAGAAAGACATCTGTTGTTTCCGCCCCTCCGTCCACGACACTTGGTCAAGGCCGCCCAGTTGGGTGGGAAGACCTGCAGCCTTGAGTGAGAACACCTGTCGAGGCCCTGCCGGCCTTTACTGACCGTGACATTGGCCGAGTCTTTATCGCTGCGGCTTCCTTCTTTATGAAATGGGCAAGATGAGAACAGAACTTTTTATATATCGTAACAGCTTCCAGGGCTGTGTCCCATGTGGCACAAGTGAGACCCCCCTTCCCACGGGGAGGTGGCTCAGGGTCTCGTCTCCTTAGCTGGAACTGAAGCATCACTCACAAGCCAAGTGACCCAGAGAGGACATCTGAGAGTGAGTCACTAGACTTGGGTTCCATGTGCCTTCCTCACATGCGACGCAGAGGCGCTCAGTGCCTGCCAAGCATCACACGGACATCAGGGCTGTAGGGCGACTTGAGCTGGGTCTGTCTGACATGACTTCACCCTGATTCTCGAGGCCCTCACGTGTCAAACCTTTGTGGAAGGAAGAATGGGATCAGGGGCTCTCTCTGTCTGTTGTGAATGGAGAAAGCTCAGGGGTGTTTCTGTTTTCTTTGTTTGCAGGGCGATGGGTAGGCTGCATACGAGAAGCTCCCCTTCTCGGTCTGTTATGTTTTCTGTGCTGTGCTGTTCAGCCTAATAGCTGCATCAAGGAGTGACTTCTGCTTTCGCCAACACCAAAAATCATTTGCATTGAAGGACCCTGAATAGACACATGTCAGTTGGTAGTGTATGGTCTGGGGATTAGCCTGTTCTGTGTCTTGTTTAAAACAGTGTATTTGTGTTATTGTTTAAAGCATGGAGTTATGATTGTTAAATGTCCATAGAAGGGCCCTGAGTAATTCATTCACTTATCTTAGTTGGAGAGAAGACTCCCCTTTGTATGCCCAGAATAAAGATGAAATTTCTCTTAGGCTCTTCGTGCAGCTTTGCGGCCATCATTACGAGTATTGTTATAGCTCTAAATAAGAGCTTGTGAGACCAGTGTTTTTCAAATGCCCATTTCTGGGAGGCAGGCGTCTATATTTCCATGTATGCAGCCATCTAGACAAGCAAATGTTTAGCCTTAATGGTTTAGTTGCATCTGGGCGGTGATTTTCATTTCCACTTATTACTGTGTTAGACTCCCTGTGTATGAGCACAGATTACCCTTTCTTGCACTGTATTTAGAAATATCTGCATTACCCCTGGGAATTTGTTCATTAATAGGGGGTGGGGATAGGAAAAGCTTGTAATAATGGGCTTTACTGTGTGCATCCGCATTTGGGGCCAGATGAGAAATCTGGTTTGTGTTACTGCCCTCTGGTGGGAGAAGTTGGTCGCTGCGCCTCCGGGAAGCGAGTCGGGGGCGCAGCGCCCGTGCAGGGGCTTCTGCAGAGCCAGGCCTTGCAGGCAGGACCTCACCGGGCGCCCCGTCTCTAAGTCACATTCGCGAATGCTGGTTCAAGCACCGCCAGCACACTAGGGCTGCACTCACTGGCCAGAGCAATGAAGGAAGAAAGCATTATTGTGAGGACCTAGGAGACATGTACATTTTAGCGGAGGAATATGTTCAAAATCACCAACAGTGAGTCAATGCAGATCTCCACTGACCACACGCGTAATCATTGTTTTGCATTGTGATAGTTACATGTTTACTTTAACGTGTGTTAGGAAAAAGGCAGTGAGCTTGGAAACTTAGGACTTTGTTACTAGGTAAGAGGAGGAGACGATGCATACCACCTTCTTTGCAGTCATGTATCAAATCCTGCTCTCCGGTGACGGAGCCCACACCGGGAGGTGCAGGGGTGTTTGGGGGTCACAGGGGCTCTACTGACTTGCTCATTTTATCAGCTTGAACTGTTGACCTGCCTGGGCCTGGGCCTGATTGGTTAATGACTCGCTCTTGGGGTTTCTGTCGGGAGCAGGCTGTGATGGGCGTGCCCGGGAATCCGGGACAGGCGCTCCCCTCCCCCGCCCGGGAAACGGCTCGGAGCCCTCTGCGCCACGTCCACACCCGCTGTAGAGTTCCGCGTTTCTTTTCCCTCTTGCTGTGCGTGGGCCTTTCCTTTGCTTTGTTGGCAGCAGGGCACGTTGCTGTGCACAGAGCCGGCACTGTGGATGCATGTGGGAAAGGAAACGCGGTGCAAACTGGTTCTAAGGAGCCTTAACGCCCGCTCCGATCCGTTCTGCACATTTCACCTATCGGATTAGGGTGATACCTGCATGTTGCCCCCTCATCTCCCTGACTCATGTGACCTGATAATGGGAGCAGAATTAGGTTCCTGCCCGCAGGCTGCAAGCAGGGAGGGAAAAGAGCCTGCAATCTAGTGTCTGCCTGCCTCCAGTAGGCCCTCTTATCTTACCAGCCAACATGCAGGCTTATCATGCGCCCGGCTCAGGTTGAATTCAGTGGAGGATAAATGGCAGGCCGTGGAAACTTTAAGCACGCTGTTTCAGTCTCTGTGGCTGAGGCAGGTAGATGGATAAGCCTTGCCCGGGAAGGGGCCAACCCTGGGCCGGGAAGGCGAGGCCCTGTCTGTTAGCAACAAGAAGAGCACAGGACTCTGGTGCCTGCAGAGGCAGCGGGTCTGCGCTAACACTCCTGTAGGTTCTGTCACAGCTCCGTGGGGGTCTCCATCCCTCCGATTCACCAAGGGGCACAGCTGCCCAGACTCTTCCCTAAACGGCCACGCACGCCTGCCTGCACATCCGCGGTGGCAGCGATGTTCATTTAAAGCTCGGAGAAATCAGAGCTTTCATGTTGGCCATGAAAGAGAGAGCGCTGCCAGCGCTGCCGAGGCGGAGATGAAAGGACATTTGTGTTTGTGCGTGTGTGTTTAGAACTTAAAGGACGGGGGAAAGAAAGAAAATAGATGTTACCACTTTGCACTGACTTCAAAATGTGCCTTACTCCCTCTGGTGGGACCATTTAACTCCAAATGCATGACCCCCTCCTCCCCCGCCCCCACCACGGCAGCAGCCTGGGCTCACGTGACATATGTTCTGGGTACCACTGCATGGTCTTCCCGTTGCCATGGCAGCCGCGGGAGGAAGCCCGCCCATTGGCTGCGAGCCAGAGGAGGAAAAGGCCCACAATGTCAGAGGTCGTGCCTAGGGCCCGTCGCCACGGTCTGCAGTGGATGCGGGCTCAGTCACCCTCGGGGCGCCTGCTGCAGGGGCTGGGCCGCACAGACCGCCACCACGGCCTCCCCCCAGGTCAATGTCATTAGCTTCTCCGTCAAGTGTGAGGTGTGCGGAGGGCGAAAGCAGAGCGTGTCCAGGAAAGTGGGGGCCTTTCCCACCACCTTGAACTCCTCGGCACTCCTGTTTCTTTGTACTGCTGGATTTGAAATGTGGCCCAGAGACCCTTTCTCCTGCCAGCCGTCCCCACGGAGAGAGGGCTGGACCTGAGTCAGGGGTGAGAATCAAAGCCTCTATCAAGTCTCATTTAGCTTGACCATGACCCTGTCATTTGAACGCCACCGGAGGACAACATTCCATTTCAAAAACTACGCCTAAATCTGGCTGTTTTAAAAATCATTTTTCTCTTGTTGGCATCACTGAGGAATTGGCCATCACTATTCTGGCCTCAAATCTGCAGGTTTCTCCTGTCCTCATCCTGGGGCCTGGTGGAGCACCTGGCCAGCCAGGCCAGCGAGGGAAAGTGCATGTAAAAACCTTGCCGCTGACCCCCAGCTGCCCTCCTCAGCTTCCTCCCCTGGGCAAGTTCCTCACTAAAGACTGAGTGGGGTGTCTGCACCAACCACACCCCCAGGCCTTCCACCTCCAGAGCCAGGACCCCAAGTGGGATTCCACTGTGGCCAGCAGTGCCAGGGAGCAGTTGAGGATGGAGAAGGGGCTGTTTGGAAGATTCTCATCTGCTCCTCCTAATGGGCATGCGAGGTGATGACCCCAATTCCTGCTTTAGAGGAGAGGTCAGCTGATCGTTTCCAGGGTCACACAACCTGTCAGTGGGTGAGCCCAGGGTGCACACTCTTGGAAGCAAATGCTATGATATGTTTTCTCTTCAGTCTCAAGGCCAGGGTAGATTTCTGGCCATTTAACGCAACCCACGTGTACCCACAGGGAAGATGGGCTATGATGAAAGCGGTCCGCTAATATTCAGGCTATTTTGCATTTATAAGAATGCGTCATCACTGTTGGGTTTGTTAAGATCAGGGGCTAATGGCTCAAGGGATTTCTGTTGTTCCCGATGGTGATTGCAGGTGCATCTGGCTAGTGGAAAGCACTGAACGCAGCACTTTGACTGAGCAAAGGCTCCTGGCCAGGGACCACAGGGGGATGTGTGTCAGGTCAGTGAGACAGCTTCAAAGCCACATTCCCTCTACTTCCCGCTCTCAGACTTATTTTGGTCACTTGTTTATTTTGGGATGGTTTGGGCATTATCAGAATAGCAGTGTACCACAAAATCGTGATGGAGATGGTGTGTATTATTAATATAGACTCTGCCACCTTGGTTTACTTCTTTTGGCCTGAATTTAGAAGTTTGAGGATTTAGTGCTAAGTCTCTGAGGGACTGTGGGACAGAATAAAGTGGTGCCATGTACCCGTCTTTCTGCATATTGCGTGAGAGTGGTGGCTCCTGCAGCTTGGGGAAACGGACTGGCACCGTTCAGGCTCATCTTTTCTGTCCAGCTGCTGCTCAGTGCAAAGGTAATACAGCCAGTGTCAATGTAACAAAAGTTTATTAATTTTACTGAGTTTCCTCCTTTCCTTTGACACTCAGCACGGCATCCACTTAGGGGAATTTGAGCAAAATTTAGAGCCTATGCTTAGCTAGATAGAAGACCCGGCATTCAAAAGAATCTACTTCAGCAGCAATAAGAATGATAGGATATTTCACATTGCTTTTCAAACAATGCTTAAAGCTCAAGCGTTGAAGTTACCATGGGTAATAGTCTACCTCCAAGGACAGGTTCAGGTCTACAGAGTGAAGCTTATAAGATGTAGTTTTTTTACTTAAGAAATCTACAAACAGCTCTTCTTCCATTCATATCTTCCATTTACCCCCAGTGTTCAATGCTAACCTGGCAATTTTTATTCTTGATCAGTATTTATGATGCCATAAGAAAAAAAATCTGGAGAGAAGATAAACATGTAAATGCTAGAGATGTCTCTGATGTCGATTTAAAAACTTTGAAAAGAAATCAGTGTAGCCGCACTAAGTTGATGAGGAATCTCGATGCTCTGTGGGCATCATTCATTAGAGAAGCAAGAACGTGACCATCAGCCATTACTCCTGTCTGCTCTGCAATGACAACATGACAGGGTTTTCTCCCCACCCCCACCCCCACCCCCCGCATTTTCTTACCTGAAATGATGATCCATTACCTGGAAAAAAGCCCTGTAAGTTACTTAGTCTCAATTATGTCGGTAAGTGGTTGTATCAGATGACCCTTATTTCCTCAGTAATTCTCCAATTGAATGTTAAAATGAATGAATGAATGAATGAATGAATGTGGATTGGAGTTAGAGACTGATATTTTTCCAACAAAGACTTAGACACCCCCACCAGGAGACGAAATGACCACATTTGTTTTGGATCTTAACTAGAAAGTCTGTATACCTCATCTTCTTTGCCTGTTTCATAGAAATCAGGGTCCTTACTGGGCAGTAAGTGCAATGCACAAAATTCTAGAATTGTGGATCCACTGTCTTTACTTAGACCTTCTCTTTTCCTTAGGAAACCTCTAGACCCTTGTGCCACAGGCATAGAAAGTGTGGTAGCACATTTATGAAAACATGTGCTCTCCTACAGAATCACAAGATCGAATAGGAAGGAAAAACAATTGTGTGAGATAAAAGGGGCTGGAATTATCTGTGCCAAAGACAGTTGGCTGAACACTAACATGATATTTTTTACTCTTATTTGAACAAGGGGTGGTGCTGTGTGGTTTCAGGTCCCCACAGAATTGAACACCCAAGCTCTTGGGACAGGAAGATGCCACAGAGCACGGTCCAAGCGCCCCTCTTTCTGCTGCGTCCCTGTGGTGGTGCTGGCATGCGTCTTTGTCGCCACAGTGCTGAGATTCTGAGGCAGGACTAGTGCACTGGAAAGCAGAGAGCTCAGTTAGAAAGTGCATGAGAGAGAGATTTGAACCCGAGAGTCTCAAAGAGCAGCAGAAGCACAGGCATCCTTAGGGGGACAGAAAGCCATTCGGACGTGCCGGGGATCTGGTGGTCCTAAGAAAATGCATGCTGTGTGGAAAGGCTCATGGGAAAGCAGGCCGGACCGAGAACCTGGTGCAGGGCCAGCCAGGATAACTGTTCCGGTAAAAAGAAAAGGGAGAGCTTCTAGGCTAGAGACCATGCTGGCAAGAAGTCCCACAGACAAAGCCAGTGTAAGTAGCACTGCCTCCACCCTGCCGGTTTCTGACCCCCTTTGGTGGGTTTCAGGCAGTGGTGAGGGACTCCTCCAACTCTTTGAAAAGCAATCTCCTAATCTGCAAAGCTGAGTTGGCTTTGCCCGGTTTGCTCATGCTGTGGGGTCCGAGGATGGAGGGAGATGCGTGGGGAGGAGCGTCGTCTAGAAATGCACTGCAGTCGTCATGGGCACGCGGAGCCGGGGTTTTCGGGGTGTGCACAAAAGAGTTAGTCCAGTTCCGGTGAAAGATACATTTTATTCTTTTCGGCTTTTCCCTTACTGGGGTCCATGCCTTGTTCTTCTAAGTGAGACCACCTGCTTGCAGAGTTAAAGTCCCCAGAGGCAAACACCCGACACACCCGTGCATCTCCTTCCACGTCACCAAGGAACTCGTGCCCTCTTCGCCTCAGCATGGAAACCGCGCCTCGTGGGCCCTTCCCGAGGGGAGTTTGCAAAAGTCTTCCATTATCATTCCATCTCTTTGAGGATGGAGCCAGGTATTTTCTGGCACTTTCTTTACTAGATAACTTTTCTTGAGAGGGCAGCACCCCCTTTAAATCAGAGTTGAGTTTGTATCCTGAATGCCCTCATTTATGATTCTCGTTCTCCATTGGCTCCTTTGAAATCGCCTCTGTTCACCGGTCAACTGATACAACACCAGTAAAGTAAGTGCAGGCCCTCCCTGTTCTGGCTGTCAGGTCTCCTCCCCATAGGGCAGCAGGGTGTCCTGCATGTTGTCTGACAGCTAAGGAGACGAACCCAGGAACTCCCAGGGTACCCCAGCCCAGTCCCTCCCGGCCTACACCCCACCCTCTTTGAACCCCAGATGAATCTCAGAGGCAGTGTCCTGGCTTAAGCACTCGGGTGACAGCAGCCATCAACACCGCCCTCACCTGCCTGTGGTGTGACAGCATGAGTGGCCATCAGCGATGTCCCAGACAGACACAGGGGAAGGTGGCCTCCAGAGACCAAGCAGGGACAGCCACCTCCCCAGCCAGCTCTGTGCAGGTCTCAGCTCTTCTGAGCAGACCCCAGCGGGACCATTCTTTTCCAGGTCAAAGCTGCTGAGTTTGCGGAACTTGATTTTGGCCAGTTGATTCGGGGTGGGAGCCCCATGGGTCATCAAACTGGAAATTATTAAGCTTTACTGTATAGCGTGGTGAGGCTCATATAGGCTCACAGTTTTCAAAATATTTACCAAGAATTTACCTCTTGTGTGGAAAAGGTTTTGTGAAAACCCATATGCAGGATCAAAATCCACAAACGTGTCGCACGACTGCTAAAAACTTGGAAGGACATTCTGCCTCAGCTTCTCCAATGGCAGCTCTCCATTTAGCTTCACCTAGAGAACAATGCTTGTGAAATAATAAAAATATGAATTCTTTGAGGGAAAAAATGGCCCTGAAAAGAGTCAACCAGCAGTGCAGTTGTAGAAAAGGCTTCCAAGTGTAATATGACTCATCCCACAAATTGTAGCGCCCTTCAGAAGCCAACCTTGAAGTCAACTCTTTTTCTTGTTTTCTAAGTTCCAGAGCCCTCCTCAGACCCACTGAATTAGGATGGGGCCAGGACATGGGACATTCCTAAGACTCCCCATGTGGCCGTTAGGCAAAGCTAGGTTAGGGAACCTCAGAGTAGTTGAATTAGTTTCAAGACTTAGTCTTGGGCATCTGAGCCCAGATATTTTATTTATCCACTCAGCCTCAGTTTCCGGCTCTCTAAAACAGACCTACTCAGAGCTATTCAGAAAGCAAGTGTGTATGAAATAAATGAAATAACACCTTCTAAGCCCCTGGTTTGCAGGAGGGTTTGATTGATGTTAGCTCCCTTCCCCCTCCTCATGTTCTTTCTGCCCCAATACCTCATATTCCATTTACAGTGGGCATCAGCGATGGCACACAGAGGCAGGTGACTTGCTTAAGGGAACAGCAAATACCTGGCTGCTGATGAGAACAACCTGAGTAAGGACAGTTGCTAATTGGGCTGTGTTCATAATTCAGTTTTCCACTGATCCGCTCCTCCAACACAAGCCACGCCACCCAAGACCAAGACACATAGGGAAGAGTCATGACTGTTGTCCTCCTGGGCTGTGAGTCTGCTAGAACTGCTCAGTTCAAGGAAGTAAGAGGTCTTATTAGTAATCAAATGTGCATCAGTAAAAAGACACAACCCACAACCAGTCTTTCTTCTGAAGTCCTCCTCACTGCTGCTAGGAACTGAATGAACTTAGTTTGTTAGTGGTGTCTGTCCGTGTCCTCCATATTAGACATTGAAATGTTGCTGTTTAAAGCACAAACTTGGCCATCGGCGTGATGATGTTATCACACTTCATGTAGCTTCTGGAAAAATTCCACCTTCACTTATAAAAGAAGGAAGTATATCTTAGTGGTATTATGACGATAGTTTTGATCTTGAAGACCCTCAAGGGCCCCTGGTCTACACTGAACTGACTTACGCAGGTTTTGTCCTACTCTGCTGATCTGTCCACAGAGAACACAGATACAGGAGCAAAATGACTGAGTGAATCCTCACTGATACAGCTTGGGAAGGGTCTTAAAAAAGGTCTTTGAGCTAGGCTGACCATATGTACCATTTTAAACGAGACGGCAGCATTTATTTTTTTCATATTTCCCGCCATCCCGTTGTTTTAATAGAAATGTCAATGTTGACATGTTTTTAATACACCAGGGTCATCTTTAGCATGGAGCAGAAGGGTCAGTGAGTTGAGGGGGCCCCAAAGCAGCTGCTCCTTTTGCCCCATGTTAAAGATGTTCTTTGCTGGTGTTGACTGCAGTGGGCTGTGGCTGCTACTGCTGTTCCTGCCCCTGTGAGGAAACAGGAGTCAAGGGAAGAGGATTGCTCCCCACCTCACAAGCACCTGTTTCTTCAAAGGGAGCAGGACCCCACACTGTGGTTGAGCACCTGGTAAGCTCGATGGAGGTGATCTCTGGCACTGGGGTGGTTAAAGGAGCATGTGTTTTAGGCAGGACATTTAGAGTGGGCCTGAGAGGGGCACCGAGTTTGATTTTCACCTAAGGTGCCAAAATTCCTTGCACATCCCTGGCCGTTTGTTTGAAGTCCTGCTGGACCACATGCTGTTACTGTGACCACTGACTGGCATCGCATAGTGCTTGTTGCTGGCCTGGCTGCTCTGCTCCTGCTCGGATTGCTCCACCTCCTCTCCTCCCCCTAGTGGCCAGCGCACAATCCTGTCCTGTTTTTTGCCATCCCAGTGTCCTGTTTCTGTCTCGAGGAAATATGCTCAACCTACTTAGAGCCCAGTTGCCAAACTGGGTTAATAGCCAAGAGCGTCTAACCATCGGATGAGCATTATATCTCTAAGTAGATCAGGGCCCTGGCTCAAGTAGAAGACAACTGGGTTCTATTTCTAGCTCTACTGCTGTGTGCAGTAGTTATCTAGTTCCTCTGGCCTCAGTGATTCTCAAACAAAGTGTGCATAAATTACAAATATCGACATCATAGGCCTCCTGGGAAAATTAAATGATATAATGTAAGAAAAGGGGCTGGTATCTTCCATAAATATTCAATATATATTTTAATAATAATTTCATTATTTTGTTTGCAATGCGATATTCATTTTAGGAAATTGAAATTGCATCTCAGTCTGTGATTATTTCACTCAATAAATCTCAGCCACAATTACATGCTGATAGACCCTGACTTGTTAAAACATTTTATAATCCTCTTATCTTTTAAACAATTCTTTTTAAAGATGTGCATTTGTGGTAATGTAGCAGTCGCCACTCCTTGGAATTGCCATCAACTTTACCCATCTCATGGTCCCAATTGTTCCTGTTTCCAGCATCCTTCACACCATGTCCCCGTGTCTTCCCAAAAAGCCGAAGGTAGAATAAATTTGATATAATTAGTTTGCATGTCAGACCCAACAGTCCATGCTGTATGTCATGCAGGCGTGATCAGTGTTTACAGGATGGTATGAAACCTCATAATAAGCCAACGAATAGTATTATTACAGTTGAATAAACCGAAGGATGATTTATGATGATTAAAATTTGTTTGCGGCATATGTTTTCTTTTTCTTTTTTTTCCCCCCTTCAAAGTGGAACGCATGCTTCTGTCGCCATCCATTTGTAAACTGCATTCCCAAACCCCTTCTAAATCGTCTACTAATCAGCTAATGGGAGAGTCTAGTGATGGCTGGTGGCCCCGTTCTCTTCATTTAACAAATGTAGACCTAATGCTTTGTTTCTTGTGTGTGTGTGTGTGTGTGTGTGTGTGTGTGTGTGTGTGTGTGTGTGTGTGTCCCTGGTGGCCCTCACATACAAGACAACAGATTTCTACTGCAAAAAAAAAAAAAAAAAAAATTAATGCTCTCCTTACACAGCACATGTCAATTTGAAAACTTCACAAACAATGAAAGATAGAGATTACTAGTTTTATGTAACTAGCCAGATCAGGTCATTTACCACCCATGACCCTCCCGTCTCAGATCCTGTTCAGACATTTGTGCATTTGTGGGTATCAGCAACAAATGAGTGAATGAAATCATCCTCAGTCTTGCTGAGGGTCTCTCTGAGAGACACCTCTTGTGCCTCTGTTGGTCACCCAAAGTCCGTGAAGATAGAGAGCGCTTTATGGTCCCAGATGGTAGCTTCATGCCTCAAACTGACTTGTGCTCGTTATCGCTGATCCTCAGGATTAGCGCTTCTCCTCTTGATAAGGAAGTATCGTGGAGACTCTGAAAGACACGGGCACTGGAGTGAGAAGACCTGGGTTCTCGTCCTGTTCCTGTACCACAGCCATGCGGTCAAGGCCGATGCCTTTGTCTCTCTGGTTGACTTTCACGATTGTTTGTGCAAAGATGGCTCGACGGTCTCCACCTCTCTTGCTGATCTGTAGAGTGGTGGTTGGTCACTCCACCTTCTGGTGTACAAAGCCAGCCAAACCCAGTGCCCTTGGGGGGAGAAGTGCTTTGCATACAACAGAATCAAAAATCGTTGAGCCAGCTGCATGAACTTATTGTGACTGGAGTGAATCTGGAATTTGAGACCCTGGGCTTCCAAGTCAGAGTTAACTTAAACCACCAGGCGTTCTTCATTACCGTGTGAAGTGACAGACTTTGAAGACCTCAGGCTCACTCTGGGGTCTGTGAATGACTGCCATGGACAAAACAAAAATGGTTTTCTATTCCCTGTGATTTTGTGATTTGGCTGAGTCATTCTGCCAAATTCAAACGGGGTTCGTTCACGTGACCGACTTGTAGGTAGAGTGTCACCTGGAGGCTGGGTCTAGCCGGGCATCTGGGTGTCTGGACTTCTCTCTTGTCAAATGTTCTTCCTCCCTAAGGGGGCGAGTCCAGGTCATGCTTCCCCCTCAGGGTGGTGGTATGAGCGCCCCAGTGTGAGGTGCTCCTTGGGACTCTGCTTCTTTTCTGATGTTCCCCTGACCTACAGAAAGTCACATGTTCAAGTCCAAAGTCAGGGTAGTAGGAGAGTGCATGTGAGTGTGGATCTCAGGGGGTGTGATTCACTCATAGTATTAGTGTCCCAGCTGAGCGCCCCTTAGTCTTGGTCTTCCAGTCAGCAAGGTAGGATTCGGTGCCTAAGAACAAGTAGAGAGGGCCAGCCCGAGAGACAAGGTAAGCGTTTCGATATATTTCGATATATTTCTAAGATGTATGTGATTACAGGCTCCATTTTCCACGAGTAAAGGGAAACCATCAGACTGAGGATCCAGGGTCCCTTGTCAACACACACACACACACACACACACACACACACACACACACACACACACGCACACACACACACAGACACACGCCTTTTTTCTAACCCCCACACAATGTGGACATCTAATGTGATTGATAGGAAATGGGCAAGAACTATACAGATGTAATTTATTACAAATGACATTTGTAAAGAAATCTGGTCAATATATTTTCACAACTTGTGGTGAAACTGTGATGTGGTAGAAGTCAGCAGAGATCACTGAAAGTGAGTGAGGCTGTTCAGTCACAACTCGCTGGACCAGGGTGTCACCACTGTCACTGACGATTGGCGGAGACCAGGGCAGGCAAGGGTGGGAAAGCTTTGTGGTGGGAAAGAGGGCAGTCTCTGCTGTGCTGAGTGGGGCTATGGCACGGGAGGTGCCGGTGGAGTGGGGCATCCTGTGTGATCTGATAGGGGTGCGTGTTTGGCCTTCTCTGCTTGGGTCTAAATTGTAAGTGGGGGCGAGGTTAGGGAGGCTGTCAGTTATTCTCAATTCTTGGCCAGTTGGGGTCCATTGCTGCAGCCTTATTATTTGACTTCCTGGGCTGGTTGCTGCATGCTTTGGGTCAGAATCTGTCGTTGTGATCGTCTGATGACCATTGTCATAATCAGCCTCACCATTTCCCCAACTGAAAGCGCTCGTTCGCTGTTCCTTGTTCTCTGTCTTCCCTAGCCCATTCCCTGACGCCACGATTGTGCTTTAATCTCTTCATGTGTTTTCATAGCACCTACATTTGTGCCTAACACGTCCCCCTGGGTTATCATCAGTTTCTGGTTCATTTCTTCTTTCAGTCCAAAGCCTCCATGAGGTCAGGAATTCTGTGGGGTCCTCACAGTAGCCAGCCCCATACACACGGCCCATCACCCAGGCAGCTTAGAGCAGGTGTGTTTTGAGCCAGTGGCTGACAAATACCAATGTAATCCATCTTCTGCCTCTGGCCCACTTTCCCACCGCTTTGTGGATGTTTTCAGCAGGATGCCTCCTTGTTAGCACTCCCATTTCATCCATCCCTCTCCATCCCGTCTGCACCTCTTGCCCGGCTGAGACCGTTACTTCACCCTCCTACCTGCTCCCTGGGTTCCGGTCTGTTGTAGCCTCCACGTGGCCGTAAACTTCTCTCCTCTCTTTTGGGAAAGTCTTCTGTGGCCTCACACTTCATGGCCGGGCAGTCAGATCTCTGCAGTAGATCTAAGTGATCTTAAATGATTATGTCACCGAAGCGCTCGCACGTACCTGACCTTCTGGTCCAGTGTCCTTATCATTTCTAGGGCGCGCCTTCCCCTTGTCACCCATGTTGCCTTAATTACCACAGGGGATGAAAGGGAGGGTTAAACATGCCCTTGCGTCAGGTTGCTGGCAATTCTGTAGACTCCCTGTAATGCAGTTATTGAAGAAGATCGCCCGTCTCCCTCGGGCTCACTCAGCTGGTCTGTGCCTCTAGAAGATCCCTCACATACAGTGGGTTCCTCCTTCGAGTGATCTGAGCTTGATTAATTCAGATCTGCAGTTGAGCGCTTGCTTGCACAACATGGAATCATGTAGACTGAATCAGAATGATTATATTTGGGAAGTGTCGGCATGTACAGTCCTTCCTTTGGTTGGGTTTGCAAATTGTTTGATATCTGAAGAAGTACAAGGGCCCTCTCCCCGGGAGGTTTCTGCTTTGGAGGTCGCCCAGCAGCGTGGCCAAATGCCTATTTGCCAACATAGATCCAGAGATCATTGGCTTCTTTTGAGTAGAAATTCAGGTCACACCATGGAGGCATCTAAAATATTGATTTCCTCACTCATTAGCACACTCTGCAGCCATGGGTCATACGAGGAGAGCGGAGAGGTTGACAGAATCGGAGACTATCAGGGAGCTGGGAACTGAGAGGCGTCGGGGAGAGAAGGCGAGCTGTCAGAGACCCCATGGGCACGAGACCAGCCACGGAGGGAAAGGCGGGTGTGGCTGCTGTGCGGCTTGCCTACCAGGAAAAAACTCTGCAGCTAGACATTTTGGTCCTAGGATTTCTGTCTCCGATGAAGGGAGTACCAGCACTGTGCAGAATGTCAGCCTCAGTAAATGGAATAAAGAGAATGTCTGAAAGCTCTGAAAGGCCATGCACAATAGAGCGACTAGCTTTGAAACGTGATTAGGTAATGCCAATTATATGTGAAAACACTGACAAATGAAACAGAATCGCTTTATTCTTTGAGTTGCTGATGTACGGAGCAGAAATGGCGCTGGTGGCACCCGCGTTGGCACTGCCAGCAGATGCCTTTGCTGCCCCGAGTCCAAGGCCGGCTTTTCAGATGGTTTACAGGCACCTGGCACGTACTGCTGGGGTGGAGCGCTTCTTCCTGCCTCCTCTCGCTTTCAGCCTCAGATGCCTGCATCCACTGGTCCCTCTGCCTAGAACAACTTTTTGCACCCGTCCATGTTGTTTCTTCTTCAGAGCTTCATGAAGACCCCGCTGCTGTCTGATGTCACTGCCTCTGCATGGCTTTCTCCTCTCCAGCCTCCTGCACGCAGTGTGTTGCCTAACATTTGCGCCATGACCTTGATCGTGCGCCGTGACCTTGATCGTGCACCTTAAACCTGTGCCTCTGCCTCCCTCTAACTGCTCAGAGATGCTGAGGCCTGGCTGTGGTTGCTTTGTAAACTCCCTCCTCACTATGCCTTGCACAGGGCCTGACAACTGTTGGAAATCAGTAAATATTTACTTAATGAAATTGGACTCAGACAGGACTGGAGCTCTAACAGTTTAGCTTGCTGTCTCCTCAGTGCTGCTCATGTGGCCCTTTGGCCCCCTCCCCCTTCACTATCTCTGACAGGTCACTTCTGAATTCTCTGTGTGATGACGTGCATCCTGGGATGTTAGCGCCTAAGGGGCCGAAGGGGACAGAGACCCTCCCCCCACCTCCTCGTCTTGGTTCATTCAGGCTGCTGTAGCAAACCCCACAGGCTGGAGAATTCATCATCGACACAACATTGTTTCTCATGGTTCTGGAGGCCGAAGGCCAGGGTCAGGGGGCCGGAAGGCCAGGGTCAGGAAGTTAGGGTGGTCGGGCTCGACCTCATCTGATCATAGATTTCTCTCTTGTGTCCTCCTATGAGGGAAGGACCGGGAAGCTCAGTGCAATCTCTTATAAGGTCACGAATCTCATTCTCGAAGACTCTTCTCCCACACAGCAGCACTCTTTCCCTGAATGCTCCAGATGCCTTCTGGACAAGGCCTGTCCAGCCTGACAACCAAGGGTTACATGGGGTGTCCTGAGCAGCCCCTGCCTCCTCCTGCCTGTGACTTCCCTCAAGGTGACAAAGAATATGTTTTTCAGACCACAGAACGCTGATTTCCTGTGAATTCTGTCAGCTGCTCCAGAAGTGGCTGGGCAGACATCCTCCGTGAAGCTGCCTGAGCAGGAGCAGGCTGTGAGGCAGAAGACAGCCTGCCAAAGGCAACTGGGGATGTGTCGCTAGAAGCTGGTCTCAGTGGTGACACCCTATTCCCAAGCCCATCCGCTCCAGAGAAAAGCAGTATGTGTGCTCTCCCAGCGCTCTGTCTGCACGAGAGCGCTGTCATGAGCGATGATCTTTTTTTCTTCTAAACAGCAAGTGACTTGTATTTGTACAGATGATCACTACGAAAAGTCAAAATCTTCTGTTAAATCTGAGTACTTGTAAACTAGGGAAAGTTCCAGATGATTAGACTGCTTCCCCATGAAGACCGCACAGCCTGTAAGAACACGTGGGATCTGGGTTCAAATGCGTGTACATCTTTCCGCGCCTGTAAGGCAGTGCTTCTCCAATCCCCATCTCCATCTCGGCCACCAGGGAACCTTGTCAACATGCAGATGGGGATTCAGTAGATTTGGGGCGAGACCTGAGATGTGCCATTCCTGACCAGCTCCCAGGTGAGATCTAGGCTTCAAGGCCATAAGGAACTTTCTCTGGGCCCTGGAGGCACCATAGTTGCAGCTGATAGAAGAGACCCCGAGTATTTGGTCCTTGACCTGGTTGGCGAAGAGATGAGAACAGAGCTGATGGTGAATCTCTTGAGTTTAATGCGAGAGCCGAGTTGCCAGGATTTATTGAAGCGGCAGCAAAGGGGGGAGCTCCGAGGAGGGAAAGATGAGCTCTCCCAAACAGCTTCCTGTTTCCTGGTTCATTCTTAGGAGTCACTGATTTTGTTTGCTGATGCCGAAGGCACTGAGTTGGGCCAAGTTCTATCACAGTCAGAGGAGACAGAGAGCTTGTGGAGTTCATTTAAAGAATTGTTTCTGAACATAGAGCCATTGTTCCATGAAAGAACATACAGAGAAGAGTACACGAGAAAGTCATCCCAGACAGCGTGGGCGTATGAGCCCCACGACACATGGCGTTTGCTAAGATGCAAATCACATGATCTCGTTTTGGGGGTGAGATCCCCCTTGTGCTGTGAGGGTGTACGTGTTGCTTGGAGCAGGGCAGAGGGGTGGGAGAGGGAGGAAGGGTGGGTGGGGACGAAAGGGCTGCCATTCCCGCACAGCCCACCGCCTGTGGCTTTCGTTCTGGTCAGACTGATCCGAGCTGGCTTATCGATGTGTGGACGGCAGTTGCAATTTGCTGGTTAGTCTGTTCTTTCAATGCTTTCCTGAAGTGCCATTTTGTCTCAGTAAAATGCTCCCTAAAAATACTCAAATATTTTTAGTTGTCGAGTACAAATCAGATTGAGCTGCACATTTCCCTGGTGAGCAAAAGTGATGAGTTTGTGTTCATAAACCGGAGGCCATCTGGTGTGCACACGCAGCAGTCTGTGATTCGAGCGTGCACCAAACTCCAGGGACCAGAACCCGCGCCAGACCCAGTGTTCGGAGCGGCAACGACGACCAGGAGGAGGAAGGGGCCACGACCATCTTTTTCTTTTATTTTCGAAATCCCCTCCCGCCTCACAGCGGATCAGAGGCTTTCGCATGGCTCAGCTGGCAGGCCACACTGCTTTCTCTCCGTCGGCCACCTGAGCTGTCTTTGGGGTGCGTTTCTGCACTTGGAGTCCTCTCCGTCACCTCCTCCGATGGACTTGGGGGGAGAGCCGGAGCAGGAGTGGCCCTCGCTGCCCTTTTCTGCAGCCACGCGGGAGCCTGCCCTGCACACGCGCACACACGCTCCACGACAGGAGACAAAGATGCCGCCGCAGAGCTGTGCTCCAGAGGTCGGCAGGCTGAGTGCCTTCCTGGGAGAACTGCCCTTGCAACTAGCCCCTTTCTGCAGGGCCGGGGGCCTAGGGAGCCTTGCCGATGAAAAGCCACTCAGCTGCAGCTGGCTTTCTGTGCAACGTGCCCATCAAGATACAGATGTTAAGAAAATCAGTTGCAATGCCAGTGTGTTGCTGAGTGCTCCCAGACCCCTCAAGATGGAGGACCCCCGAATGACCCATGAGCCTTCCTGGGCCTTCCTCCCACCTGACAGGCTGGGATTCCCATGGTTGAAACTGGGGGTCAGTGTCCCCTGCAAAGCTGTGTGGCTGACTTTTCTGTGACTCGATGCAATTTTCTGGGAAGCCTCTGTTCTTTAATGCTTTCCCGAGTGAGTACCATCTCTCTAGCTGTGCAGTTCTGCTGAAGGCACCCATGCATGCTTAATTGAAGGAGATTAAATGGGCTGGGCCGTGAGGACGGGATGTGACTGCGGACTAAACCTCTCTTCATCTCCGCACCCACCCAGGGCCCCTCCCTCTGTCCTCTGAGGTGCCAGGCCGGTGACAGAGTCCACTTGGAAAATGCCTTTGAATCCCTCACAGAACAATAGCAAACAGAAATAAGTCAGTAGCCATCCTCCTGTGTCCACATAATGTGCCTAAGGAAATGCATTTCAAAAATAAGAGAGAAAAAAAGATGAAGCGGAGGATTTTAAAGATAGATGCAGGCAACTTTTTTAAAGAGGGAAGCAGGACATTCATGTGGGAAAATTCACCCACGTGCTGTGAGGAAAGCTGAAACAAGGCCTTTTCTCTTTCCAGTGGGTTAGCTTCTAAAAGGATGTGATCTCTGCACGGTGTTGCTGAGTGTCCTGTGACAACCCTCCCGGCCCCAGGTGCTGTCCCGGTTTTTAATGTGTGCATAACACAGCTCTTTGTTTTGCATGTTTTGGGCTAGTGCTGGCATTTGAATTTTTCGGCGATTTTTTTAAGTCTTGCATAAAAATTTTGTTGTACTTAGGAAGAAATCATCATCTTTATGCAGCGAAATGAGCTTACTGACGGTCTTGTTAAGACATTAACTGAATTAGAATGCCTTTGCTTTGGACTTTATCTCATCATTGGTGGAATCTACGTTGTTTGCAAAATCCAACTGTAGAGTCCTGTGGAGAGGACACAGTGAGAGCGAATATGTGAGAGAATAAGATGAGTTTGAGTTGTTAAGGTGTTTTCTAGAGGAATGGAATCTTGTTTTAACTTTCATTGTACAAGTATGTTTTTGTGACAAACAGATAGGCAAAAAGAAAAGAATAAAAATTACCTTTAATAATCATGTTTTTAGCCATTTTGGTGAATAAGCTTTTATTCCTTTCTGTGGGAATTAAATACCTCAAGCAATAGAATCTTAGTATATATTCTGACACACCTTCACCCATCAATAGTTCGTGAATGTCTCTTCATACCTTTACATGTTACTTGCAGAGGTTTTCTGCAACCTAGTTTCCACTGAATGGATAGACCGTGATTAATTTAACCAACCCAGAATAGTTTAGCATTGGGTTATTCAACGTTGCATGACCATAAATACTGCTGTGATTAACATACTTGTAACAAAATCTTCTCATGCATTCATGACTCTTTCCCCGGGATAAAGTTCCCAGAGGGAACTATACAAAAGGGCAGGCAGATTTCCGCAGCTTTGACACGTGTGTCTCCATAGCACTACGTCCTACGTCACTGTGGCATCATGTAGAAAAAGTTTTCATGACACTTGTTGGAGACAGTAAGGCAGACTATTCAAGGGGGACGTGTAGGTTTCGGTCATGAGGTCTTGCAGTGGGGGAGAGGGGTTGAACTCCACACACAGCACGGACAAATGAGAATTTATAGTCAAGGGACAAAGTGAGGGGTCAGTGGATGAAAATTACTACCAAGAAACAACAAGGGAAAGGAAGATTCTAGCTAAACCAACCTAGTAAGACTTTTGCTGAGGGTAGGTTGGGGAGATCAGACAACGCCTGGGTGATGGTTGGGGGGCAAAGAACCTGATCATATATGGAGGGAGAGAGGTTCTGGTTTAAGTGATTCTAGCAGGATTGCTCAAAGTACGTGATGTAGAGACAAAGTAGAACAAGGTCCAGGAGTCGGACCTTGTTGAGAAGTGGGGTATGAGTGGTCTGGTTAGTGAGAGAATGCGTCGGCATTTTGACACTGTGGTAGCTTCTCGTTCATTGTCCTCCCCGTAAATGTTTATGGTAGGGCAGGACACTGTGTCCCCACAGACACACCTGCCCCTACAGGCCCACCTGTTCTGGACCCAGCATTGTTCCGTGTGCTGACCTAAGGACAGCTGCTGGACTTTGAGGCCTGCCTGAAGAGAGATGGTGGCCGAGAGCGGATGGAGAGCAGGGAGGAGAAAGCCATTGTCGGAGGCTCCTGGGTTCTGCCACAGGCTTTATCACTGACGGATGCGGAATCCGCCTCGCCCTTCATCGCTTCCTTGACTCTCAGTTCCCCAGCAATAGCAGAGATCATAAAACAAGATGCTCTGTCTGCGGGCATTTCCAGAGATGCAAGTGATGAATCTTTGTGAGTCACATGTAAGGGATGGAAGCAGCTGGCTTGAGTGGCCCGTGGTGTTGAAGAGGAGGAAGTTGGAGAAGGCTACCCAACCCATAAGGTCCTTCCAGACACAAATGACAGCAGAGGGGCCGGGGCAGCAGGATGGTCACTCTGCCGTCAGGGTGGCTCTTGGGAAGAGGCAACATCTGAAAGTCCTGACTGGCTAGAAACCAGTCTCAGAATCCCGGTGGCACCATCAAAAGGCTCCTGGTTGGGGGTGGCCCTCGGGTAGGCAGTTCCAGAAACAGGGTCCAGCTTGCATCAGGGGGCCCAGCAGTCACGGATGCGACTCAGAGAACAAACCCAGTTTCCTCGAAATGTGGAGACCGCACGCCCTGGTCTTTAATCCTCAGAGCTGGATTTCTGGAGTGTCGACAGCAATTTCTGGGGGCGCTAGGATTAGTGTCCCCACTGTGGGCTGAGTGGGGAGATCTCGTCTGGAAGTCTGCACACACACCTCTGTTCACTCTGACTGGCAGCCATATCTTCTTGACTTTAATCTAGACAGAGCTTGGGGCGCTCTGAGCATCCTTTGAATCCAGTTCCTGCTGGAATTAAAAAAAACAGAGTTGTTTTCGATTTTTATCATAAAATAAAGCAGAGTTAGAGAAAGCAATACTAAACAAACGCATCGCTTGCAAGCTCTTATAAGGCCAAAACCATGTGACCATGGAGCTGTCAGCCACCCTAATGCTCCATTTGCCCCCATCCCACCACTGCCCCCATCCCGCCGCAACCCCCATCCCACCGCAGCCCCCATCCCACCACTGCCCCCATCCCACCACAGCTCACCATTCCTACCTTTATAGTATGACTCCTTCACTTCCTTGTGTGGCTGTTACCTGATGTGTGTTCCTTGCTGCTAATTTTTAGTCTTGCCCATTAAAAATAAAAGATGTGTCTTTGAGGTCTCTTTTCAAAGCTGCAACATCCTATCCATCTCTCTTTTCCTTACACTTTTTCTGTGGGAGGACCCTGGCGTCCTAGATTTCTACCAGCTTGCACCCTGGGGTGCCGTCAGCGTGTGTTTTCGGCATGCTGGCTCTGTGCCGGAGGCTCGACCAGACCCAGGTTCAGTCTCTGCAAGGTAATGGTGTTTTCCTCCAGGGATCGGTGGCATGTGGTTTAGCAACTTTTCTATGTTAACACTCCATGAGCTTGATGTCTCGATCCCGCGCTTCAGAAAGGGTGACAATGCAAGATGGTACAGATCTAACTCTATAATTTTGTTTTTCTTTGTTAGGCAGGGCGAGTTTTTAAGGAGAAGCTTCCATTCAGTTACCATTTGTTTGCCCAGTAGGACAGGTCTTGCCAGAAAGGCAGAATCCATGTTCGTTGCTTTCTTTTCACATACCCAGTTTTTAAGATAAATTGATTTGTTATCATCCTTCAATATGGAACCGGTTAGTTCTTTGAAAATAGCATTATAAACTGATGGGTTTCCACATCTTTGAGTGTTCTGATCTGTGGCAATTATTTTCTGTGTTGAAACCCATTTTTCCCTTCTTTGGATGGTTGGCATTTCTTCACTTGGCTGCTGGGTCTTTTTGATATAATCTCAGGTTCTGATCTTCCTTATTATCTGGAATATGAACACGCCGCAGACTCCTGGGTGTTTCCCGCCCCGGTCCCAGAGTCAGCCATTTCTCCAGGGTTCCTTCATGGGAAAGGGCATCCCAGCACTGGGGCTTCCTGCTGCTGCGTCTCTAGCTTTCTGGGTGGACAGAGCATGCACGTGTGTGTGCGCCTGTTGGGGAGCAGTGGGGATGAGCGAACACTTCGTGAGTTCACACACACATTTCAGACTAAGAACTGCTGCGTTTTTACTGAGCTACTTTCACATTGCATGTGTATCTCCCGTCTTCCAAACCAAGGACCCTGGTTCTTAGTGACACAGGATTAGAATATTATTGCGGTGGTCTTAGACTAGCAATATTAACACCACTGCCATTGCTTATGATGACTAACAACAGTTAAAAATCTGTGTATCTCCATTTTCTCTTCCCTCCCCCCAGTTTTTATCATCATGTGATATATGTGTTGTCACTCCAATAGCCAATACGTACTGCAATCTGCCCCTTTTAACTCTCATTTCGCCTTAGTTCTGCAGGTAGCAATGTAGTGAATTCTCACTATCCTTGTGGATGCTAATCTAGTCATTCTGGTTTTCTGAAGCTAATTCTCTAGTAGATTGCTCAGTAAGGGTTCATTTCATGGAAATCATATTCTCTGAATTCTCGCGTGTTGATAACCATTTATTTGTGTCCTTTATATGTGAAGTTAGCTTTGCTGGATAAAAAAGAAATCCTTAACTCACATTTATTTTCTTATCATACATGAATATCCAGCATATAAGAAACTAGTCCAATTTCTTCTGTCATAAAATATTGCATAAAAAACATGTGATCCTCTAATTTTCTTTCCCTTATAAGTCATGTAGTCTTTTTACCTAGATTCCCAAAGGATATTTTCCTTGATCTTTAAAGTCCAGTAATTTCACTAGATTGGTCTTGATGTTGATCATTCTAGGCTGATAATTTCAAGGGTGAGCTCTTTAAATGTGTAGTTTCAAATCTTTTCTTTCTAATTTAAGGGAGATTGTACTGAGTCACACATTTTAATACTTTTCTGTACCCTTGCTTTGGACTTTTTCAGACACTGCTTCCGATTCTCTGTTGATTGGGTCTTGTTTTCAGATCTTCAATATTTGTCCCTTTCTCTGAGTTCATTATTGTCTTTTTCCTCGTTTCCTTTTGATGTCTAAAACCTTTTACCCTTTTCAACTTCTGTTTCCCTTAAGGCATGTCGTTTTTCTTCTGCGTTAGCTTTTGCATTTCTCCTAGTTTCGTTTTCGTTCCTAAAATAATTGTGTTATTTTAGCCTTGCATCATTTTCTTAAAGCCTTTAAGTCATTTTGAAATAATGTGCTATCGTTTTGATAGCTTCTGATCCCATCTTTCTGGCATCTTCAGTATCGAGAGGGATGTCATTCTGCTCCTTAGTCTTGTTTATTTTGACAAAAGCTTCATATGAGGTTTTGCCCGCATATACACTGCCTCAGAGAGACCCCCTTCTCCCTCTTCCCCCACAAAGCCTCCCCAAGAGGAAGATGGTCTCAGATGCAGGCTCTTTTGTGAAATGAGAAATTTTATGCGAATTTACTTTCCTGAATTTTTAAGAGGAGGATTGGTTTATTTAGCTTTTAATGGTGCTCCCTCTTCTGCTGTTTTTCATACCGTGTTTTAAAAAATGTGGCAGCTTTCTTTCTGAGATATTCTGTTTCTGTCCCTCTTCCATTCTTAGCACTAGATCTTCTCTTTATCGCTGCAGTTTGTCTGCTCTGTGCGGGCCCCACTCCCTGCTGGAGTCCCGAGAATTCACAGGGACCATGCAGCCCCAGTTTCTTCACTCAGACCTGCAAACCCAGGTCCGTATGTGCCCCGACGATCACAGTGAGCAGAACTGCTCCCAGCTTGGTGTCTTGTTCTCAGGTCCTTCGGATGCCCGTTGTTCCTCTCTGCTTTTTCCAGCACTGAGGCCAAGGATAAACATGTCCCGTGGCTCTTGGTTTCATCCATTGGCTTGTTTTGTGGGGTTCACGGGTGTGCCTTGTAACCTCGTTCTGTTGTAAACTTTCTCTGTACATTCTTTATTTTGAATCTATTTTTTTGTGAGAGGCATTGGGAAGATGTCACTGTGACTACCCTCTTCCCAGAACCCCACCTGAAATTTTAAGCTGATGGATGGTGAGGCTCTCTGGCAGCACCTCACACATTGTCCTGCATATAATATAGATGCAATAAATGTTTGTGGGATGAAATGAAATTGTCTTTCTCTGGATTAGAACCCCAGCCCACACACAGTGCTGGAGGGAAGCACCTGCCTTTCACAGGGACTCAGGGACTGATCCTGGTGTGGGACCAGCACGCCCCCTGGCGGAGCAGCGCGCCTCTCTGCTGCCCGTTCTGGGGAGATAAGGCATTGCATTGGGTTGAATCAGAATTTATATAGAGTCCACAGCCTGCCACTTTGCACTGTGACCAGGATGGGAAGTAATTGGGTAAGCTTGCGACTCCCAATGCTTTTGTCTGTTGCAGCACTTTCTACAGCAATAACTTATCTGCTTCTTCACTTAGGTCTCCAATTAAAGCCATTTTCAACCCAGTAAACCGCCTCGCCCTGGCTAATGGAGTCGGGCCACTCCTTGGTGGCCTCTCTTTGTCCTCTTGGGCTCCAGGGCTCCGGGGTGAGGTTCCTGCAGCCTTCGGCAGGGCCACCCACTGAAACATTTAATGAGGAGAAGAGTATTGTTTCTCTCCGAGACATAATTACAAGAGACACTTAAGGCAACCTTTTCCGAGATAACAGTCCTTTTGAAATGCAATGTGTTTGGGGAAGATTCGGCCCAGATCTGTGCCTCAGCTGCTATGAGTCATCATAATACCATATTTCTGCCTTGGCCAAGAAGGCTCTGGGGACTCAATCTAAAGTCTATTAAACTTTTGTTTGAGAGACTTGTCATTCTAGTCTTTCAGCTCTTTAGGCTGAAGCTCCAGACTGGTGGTGGCAGCCAGAGACACACCCGTGACATACCAGCTGCCCCTCTGAAGCTCCCATTCCTCCAAAACCAGCAAGTCCTGGGTGCTGGGGGCACAGCTGCTGATCTTTGCATTCTGTTAGGATTCCTAAAGACTGGCTGCAAGTAAAAGCCCTTTGAGACAGATGAGCATTCTGGTTTTGTCCTACCTTCTTCCTCCCTGGCCTCCAAAGAAGTTGTGTCTGAAAGAGGGTTATTTGACTCTGAGCATAAATGTCCTTGGAGGGCCATCACTTCAAGTAACTGAAGAACAGCTCTTTGTTAAGTAAATATGGTTTTTGTAAAGTACAGAATGTTTCCCTTATTTATCTGTCTTACAAGGTTACCTTTGAAATACCACGCTGGCATCTTTCAAGGCTAACCTGTATTTCCTTTGTATTCTGCTCGCTGTCTCCCCCTCTAGTTTCCTTCAGATGAGATCTGTGGTTTCTCTCCCATTGTCTCTGATTTGGTTGGTTTCTCTTGTTTGTGAGGAAGCAAAGGAGACCACCTGGGATGGAGCCAGAGCGCCTGGGGTTCTCATCAGCTTTGTCCACATTTGCTGTGAGACTGACAAACTAGGTAACCTCTCCGCACCTCAGTCTTCGCGCCTGTAAAGTGGGTGTTCGTACCCGTCCATCACTTTGTTGATGAAGGATGAATGTGGTCACACGTGTAAGGCACTTGGTGTCTGGCACAATCTAATGCCCCCCAAATAATTGTCCTTAATTGGGAGGTTTCTTGCCAAGGCAGACCAAAGATGCCAGTATCTTCTTTAACAGTGTGGGTGTGGACTGGGGAGGGGTCATCCTGACCCCTCCTGACTCCCCTCCCTTGCCTCAGCTGTTTTCATGTGTATGGTGGGCTGACCAGGTGGTCCCGTTAGAACCCAGGATCCACAGAGAGCCCTTCCCTCTCCTCCCCCACCACTGCCCTAAGGGAGGTGGTCTGAGATGGGGTCCCTCTGCACCAAGCTGTTTGTGGGACTGGAGAATCAACTCACTCACGTGCACAGGTCCGGCTTCAGCACTGCTCCGCCTCTCTTTCCCGGATTCACCCCACCCTCCGGCCCCCAACTCTTTTGTTCTTGTCACTGCCACTGCCTCCCTCCCTGGAACACTCAGCCTCAGCACTGCCTAAATGTCACTTTCGAAACAACAGAAGGACATGCTGTTTTTGCTGCATCGCTGGGAGATTTTTTCTCTCCATTTGGTGTTAAGAGCACTCCCAAGAAACATGTTCATGGCTCCTCGCCAGCGCCCTTCTCTGGCGGGGTTCACATTTGGTGCTGGTGGTGTCGGTCTCCCGCAGACACCCCCGTTCGCCAGTCATCTGTAGCCTGCTTCCTTAGATCGCTTTGACTTCCAGGTAACTCCCATTTGCAGAGCACGGCCTACTTCGCTCCTGGTTTATTTTGCAATCGGACAGCCGTGCTCAGGAAGCCCCTTTTCGGGGTTCGAAGCAGGTTCTTGGGGACACTTGTCCCACGGTCGAGTCCAGCACGTTTCTCTGGACTGTAAGGTGGCGGGAGACACTTGAGACACTTTGACCCCTGACCCATGGGGTCAAGCAGAGTGTGAGCGAAACTGTTAGGATGGCAGGTGTCAGGGTGTCCCCTCCAGAAGAGACATAGGGCCCCTGAGGGTTGAGGGACTAGACTCCCTGGCCGCTGAGTCTGCGCTTTCCTCACGCTTCTGTGATTATACAGATGTCACATGTCATTATTCTCCCAGCCCGGAGAGTTCTTCAGGGTGGGAGTCACGTCTGCGTCACCCTCTGCCCCGGGTGCCCAGAGCACGCCCGGCAGACGCATGCTGGGCGGCGGGACGCACGCACTGCCTCGGCCTGTGGGGACGGGGAGGCGCGCTCACTCCCCGGACCGTTCCTGGCGGCCCCTGCGGAAGAAACGGCGCACCTTCTATCATTATCGTCCAGCCCAGAGACCCCTGCTCATTACTGAAGGGCCAGATGAGCGATTAAGTTATGAACTGGAGTTTTAATTAACTCGTTGTTCGGGCCAAACACCTGATTGCAATGTAGTGACCGGGATGGTCCCTGCCGGTTGCGTTGTTCAAAGCCCAGGACGGCAGGCTTTGAGTTTGGTTGGGTAGTGACCCTTGAACACTCCCGGGGGCCGGGGACGTTCTGCTGCTTTCCGGAACCCTCGGGGGAAGCTCCTGGGATCTCGAATGTGCCCGAGGGCTCTCACTGCCTGAGAGGTTGGGGAGGGACCCTTAGGTCTCCGCATCCTACGTGGTCTGTCTGCATCCTGTATCCTGACCCGGTCTCCTGCTCCCATTCCTACCTGAGGTGGGAACTGTGAGCACTTACTGGGTATCTTGCTCATTTCCTTCTAGAATTTGGAGGAATGAGAAAACACCCAATTCTCTCTCTCTCTCTCTCTCTCTCTCTCTCGCACACACACACACACACACACACACACACACACGAGTCCCTGTCCAATGACTTGTTCTGATACCCCGCGTGGTAGGAGTCTGACAGTTTGGGATTGGCAGCCTGAGTGACTTCTATGAAAGCCCCTTTGAGTGGACCCCGGGTGGCCGTGCCTGCAGGCCCTCTGCAGACACCACACCGGGCACCTTCCGCATGACCGAGGCTCCAGCCACAGCAGACATCACTTCTTCCCACTTCGGGGAACAGCCCTGGACCCAAACACACAGGACTTGCCGAAATCGCTGTGGGTCACCCCTTCCTGAAAGATCATGGGTAACTCCCGCGGTGCAAATCAGTCCAGAGTCAGGCTCCTGCAGGAGCGTTGCTGTTGGCACCTGTCTGCTGAAGAGCATGTCTGGACTTCTCTTTGCTTTTCCCTCCCCTTCGAGTTTCTGGCTGAGGCTGAGCTTGGCCAAACAGACGGCTCTGGCGCACAGTTAGACGCTTTTACTGAGCTGACTTCTAAGGGCCTTCCTGGTTGGTTTTCTAAGCAACCAGTTAAAAAAAAAAAAAAAGGTGGTGGTGGGGAGGCGATTTGGGTGGAGGAGAAAAAAAAAAGAAAGAAAAAAGGAAAAGTAGAGACTGCAAGAAGCAAACTTCCAGCTAATTATCATCTTTTTTTCCCCTCTGAGCACAGAGTACTGTTCTTAATTTCCTGACCAGCTTGCGCCCCTCCCCCGCGCCCTCCGAGCATCTGCGCTGGTTTCAGCTTGAACTGCGTACCTGCTGCTCCAAGTCTCCAACATGCGTGCCAGTTGGTTTGCCAAGCAGTGAGCTGCCAGCCATCTGCCACCCAAAGTCAGAATTTACATTGTTTCATCTTAAAATAACGCCTCCGGAATAGCAAGCCACTCTATGCATCAGGTTTTAAAATTGACAATCAGCCAGAATTAAAAACAAATACCAAATGGGCATAAAAAAAGAACACGGTGGGGAGTGGATGTGGGGAGGGGGAGGCGGCGGCATGTGACGGCGTTTATTTTTCAGCATTTTTTTACCTGATTTTCCACCAAAATAGCCATGCCATTTAATTTTATCTGCAACAGCAGCGTCTGCTTAGAGACGGAGAGCATTAGGTTGGACTTGCCGGGCTCCTGCAAGAGGACCCGGGGCCATGGGGCTGGAGCCAGCGTCCCATCTTGGGGAGGGCGGGTGTCTCGGCAGCCTCTGGTTGCAGGGAAGGAATGCCTGTCTTCACCTTCTCCACCCCAGGCCTTCTGGGTGCCTTCTAGATGCTTCCTGGGTGCCTCCTGGCTGCGTGGAGGTGCCACGCCTGGCCCAAGGTCACATGCTAGTCAATGGGAAACATGGCCGTGAACCCTGACCCCCCAGCCCCCTGATGTCCCCTCCTGCTCCAGCACCAGCCCCCCGGCTCCGGCACCCGCCCCTCATCTAGTCACTAGAAGTGTGAACAGAGGACCCTCTGTCCCCCTTGAGCTCCTCTTCACACCTTCTGCCCCAGCCCTGCTGCCCAAGACAGACAGGTGAGAAGGGGTGTCTGCAGTATTTGGGGGACACCTGATGCTGGCCCAGGAGAATGGCATTGAATCTGCACGCCTTTCCAGAGCAGATGGGCTCAAAGGAGATTTTTGTTAAAAAACAAAAACACAAAGAGAAAAGGAGGTGTCATGCTTCGTATGGAGAAGCGTCCAGGAGAAGGCAGCTCGGGGAAAAGCGGGAGGTCCTGTGTGGGCCGAGGAAGGAAAGGGCTCTGAATGCATACCCCAGACGCCTGCCGCATGTGACGCCCTGTCGCCTGGGCGGGCCGGCCTGGACTGTGAACACTCCAGAGGCCTTGTACCTGCCCCTGATGGGTGACAGGGCACAGGGGACCCCGCCCCGAGCCAGGCCTCACCTGGCCTCTCCTTGGATTCTCCACGGGCAGATGGGACAGGGGCAGGCATCACCCACAGAGCACACAGACTTGCTGGGGTCCAGGCGAACAGCCTGCTCGGCCCGGTGGGTGTGATGCCAGTGTGGTTTGGCTCTTGGCCGATGGTGGCATCTCCTTCTGGAAGCCTTCTGTCACCCCTGCTAGAACCCGAGACCATCTTCCCTGCTCCCAGCGGCCCTGCCCTGCGCAGCGCTCCGCCTCCCTGCCCACCAGCCGGCCTCGCCGTTAGCGCCCCGTGGTCAGGCCGGCCTCCTCGCCAGCGCCGTGCGTCCAACTTGCTCACTTAATGCGTGAGCGAGCCAGCTGCTGAGATGAAACAGACGTCGCTGGTGGTGTGGACCGCTGGGCCCAAGCCCACACATCTCTCCCGTGAGAGCTGCTTCTGGCTCAGCCACGTCTTCTGAGTTTGCTATGTTCCAACGACCCACTTTGTTACTAGCCCTCCGGCCACTGCGAGCACGGTCACGGGCCAGTCATGGTGCCTGCCGCCTCGTTTCTGTGCTGATCTAATATAAGCTGATGCAGTCTCTTAGAAATGACCCTACAAAGTCACTGTGCTCGTTGTAGAGATGAGCCGGGCGAGGGCACAGAGGTGTCCACAAGTTGCCTCTCCAGCATGTGAGGCAGACTGGACCCAGGAGCCCGGGAGATACCCTTCCAGAAGAACCCGCCACCCTCTGTCTGGCACAGAGGGAAGAGCCTCGTGGTCGGTACTGGGGACCCCACAGAGCACCTGGCAGAGGGGACTAGGAATCGAGGGACCACAGGGGGACGGTCCAGAAGCAGCAATGTTTGGCCTGAGGCTTGAAGGCCGCATCGGGATGCTGTTGGCTGGACTTGACGAGAGAAAGGTGTGCACACCTGGGGACAGGCGGGGCCTGGGTGGGGCAAGGGGCAGCCAGGAGGCAGCAAATGGCCCTTCTCAGTCAAGGGTGGGACCATTTGTCCTGAAGCCATAGAAAAGGACGTGGTAGGAGTGTGCCTTAACGTGCCCATTCCGACTCAGAACTACCTGAGTTCTGTGTGCTGTGTTTAGTACAAAAAAACAATAGTAATTAGGATGGTACATTTTTAAAGCTTGAAATAGTCATCGCTGATTTTTACGGCATGAGTCATTCTAAGGCCTCCTCCCCTCCCCCTGCCTTGAAGATCTGAGAGAGAGAATCCAAATTTTTTTTTTTTTCCATTTAAATTTAAAAACAAGGTCAAATGCAACATGACCATTTGACTTCCTAAATGGCATTTTCCTTTGCGAAACTGGAGGACGGTGTGAAGTAGGTGCTGGTCTGCAGAAGTCCCTGCTGGGGAGGCTGCAGGAGACAGCGACTGAGACCAGGTCACCCAGATGACTCCTCCCGATGGAACCCTCTGGATTTGGGTCTAGAATTCTGTCTAGCTATCTGTGTCCATGCTATTTCCAAGATGCATTGTTTTGTGATAAGAGATAAAAGCATTTTATGAAGCAGTTTCGTGAGACAATTTGTATCTGACCCTGAGTTAGTCATTTCTAAGGGAACCACATAGTGAGAGATTTTATTTAAATGAACCTACATGTGAAGATGGCCCTGGGTGCGTGTGGGGGGGTTTCTCCCCTAAGAAGGGTGGAGTGTCGTTTTCTTCCATGCAGCAAAAGGGTTCCTGTGTATACTACCCACAGGTGATTGTACCCGTCTGTCACTGCCTCTCCTTCCTGCCAGGGAGATGGGACGGTCTCCTCTGCAGGGGCTTCTAGATGATCTAATAGGCAAAAACAAACAGAGCAGGTCTCCCCCTCCAGGTGTTTCTGAGAGTTTAGTAAGAAAATAGACTTCTTGTGATTATAGGGCACGGGGGCGCCAGCAAGAAGACACACCCCCAGAGGCGTGTTGACTCAACTGGCCCCCACCTCAGAAGCCAGTAGGACAGGTATTAGAATTCTCTTCAGTTTGAGATGAATTCCGCATTCAGTTTCGGGGGAGAACAGTTATATTAGGTACTGACAGTAATTAAGGATGAAGAGCTAAGGTAAAGTTTATGACTTTTTACTGTTTATGTTATTAAAAATGAAGCAGTCTTTTAAATACTGTTGAAATGTGGCTCATCTAGGAGACAGCACGTTGGGACTCTATTGCCCCCTGGTGGTAGAATGCCCTAATTGCAGACCAAACGCCTAAAGAGCAAAGCACCATTTCAAAACGAAATAGAATTTCGGTAAACCAGAGCCCGCCTGCAGAGACGGGTCCTCTATACCATCTACAAATTACGGTCAGGCTCAGTGAAGAGGGAGTCATCTTTTGACCTTCATTTTCATTTTTGGTTAGTGATGTTCATCATCACTTTGAAGTTCATCAGAAGTTAAGACAATGTAAAATGATTAAAGGAATTTACAGTATACCGAAGCTTGATTTTAGGCTAAAAATGGACAGAATAGTTCATATCATTTTTAATAGAGTGTAGACATTATTGATATATATTGATTAAAAGAATTATTAGCATGTACTAGGTAATGGCATCTCAATAGTCATTCTGTCTGTGCAGTGTGGATGGTTTAATTTAATTAGGACCCATTCATCACGAAACCACTTAAAAACCATCCATAGGAAGAAAAAAACATGAGAATCACTTTCCCTTTTCCGAGTTTAAAATAGTCCTTCTATAACTCATAAGTCGTTAAAGGAAGAGCAGCCCCTGACTCTCTCCTATGGGTCATTAGACCCGAGCTCATACTGAAGTGCCCACATAGCGCAGTTTCAGCCTCTAACCCTTCGCACAATTATTCGACTCCGGTAGTTAAAACTTGATGCTGAGACCAGCAGCTGGGGGCAGCTGGGGACGCCTTTATAAACTTTTGGTCCTTATTTTTGCTTTCTGGCTTAATAGCTGGGGACGCCTTTATAAACTTTTGGTCCTTATTTTTTGCTTTCTGGCTTAATAACAGCCATGATTGTGGTTTGCAGCTGTAAAACACCTTCCCATGTGGTTTGCATTCCCCCAGCCACGAGATAATTAGTGCCTTGGTTTTATAGACGAGGACAGCCCTTCTGTTCCTAGAACTTAAATGACTCGCCCAAGGTCACAGAGCCAGGAAGTGGCCAAGGCAGGACATGCATCTTGATTTTCTGGTTTTACGTTTCACTCTCCTCCTACGAGGACGAGACTTGTTCCTGCAGGTGAAACTCTTCAGTTCTGTTAGGCGTTGGGGCAGAGGGCTCCTGCGGCCGGTCAGGAAACAGCCGGTTCAGCAGAGTCGTCCACTGCAGCATCTGTGGAAAGAGATTCCGCACGGAAACTATTGGTTTTACCCTACTTTTAACGGCACCTCTGCTCCCATTATCACGTGTCCACCCAACAATCATTAGTGCAAGAGCAGCAGGCATTTCACCTGCTCTGTTGAGGTTCCCGTGACCTGGAAAATGCTTCTCCCTGCTTCTGAACCCTTTCTGTCTTCTCAGCCGCCATCGCCCGTCCGCAGCCTGGGCCCCGTGGACCAGGGCGCCCCTGCTGGCCAGGGTGAGCAGCTGGCAGGAACGTACACTTGGGAAAAGCGACCTGGGGTGCTCCCCTGGGTCCTGTTGGTCAGCTGTGGCTTGGCACATGGACTCTTCTCCTGTCAGATGAGACCCAACATGGGCTCATGTATTTGAGCACATTAGTGCCAAGGTTGCCATGGAGAAAAGCGGCGCTGGCGTTTGTTCTGGGCTATGCTGTCATGCATCTGCATGTGCTCACGCCCTGGCTCGCCATCAGAAAATGCTTCTCTTAAAAACTGAGGGTATTGAAGGAACATGTCATCATAACCTTCTGTAGGTTTGAGGTGCCCCTAGTAAGCCCGCACCATCTCAGCCTGTCCCTCACTGGACACTGAATCCTGTTTCCCGGCTGGCCCGCTCTCCCTCCCCCTTCTCTTCCTGCAAAATGTCTTAAGTTCCATCCAGGTCCCTCTCCTGGATAATGACACTGTCTCTCTTTGTGGCCCTTCGTGAAAATGAAGACCGGTTGCTCCACAACCTGTGTTAACGATGCACAGCCTGGCCCCATCATAATGCCCGGGAACCTTTACAAGTGGCTTGCCCACCCCATGCAGACGCCTCTGCGTTATGCTAGGGAGTTGGCAGAAACTCATCAGTTATTTGTAGGCGGAGTATTTGGGGACAAGACCAGGAAGGAGAGAAATACCAGAGGACACCTGGACATCAAAAAGGAAGTGGCCACTCCGCCCTTAAAGGGGGTGCTGATTTAAGGCGGGGGAGCCCCCACGTGGGAGAAGTCTGCTTGCAAGGACTGCCCTTCAGACTGGACATAAGAAGAGTGTCATCCATCCCTCATGCTCTGCCGGCCTATCCCTCCCTCCGCAGACAGCTTGCCCCACTCGCTCGTGATAAATGCAGGCTCGACACACCTCCCCAGGCGGGGGCCCTCACGCTGTGGGGGTAACAGCATTGTTTGTACTTGTTCTCAGCTTTTTGCCTGGGCAGCAGGCAGCCACAGCAAAGAGTAGATTCCTGCCACTGGGAAGGGCAGAGGGGAGGTTAGCCCCTGGGTCATGTTCATGTTTGGAGTCAGCATGGCAGGCAGGGGACCCAGCGTGCCCGATTCCCTTCTCTCCACCGCCCGGCCCTGCGGCGTCTCTGAGGTCTCTGAGACCTGGGTGCCTCCGCGTGTGGGGTCTGCCTGCCCCGGACCCACGCTGTGCACCTCAGTACTGCACTCCGCTCTCTCGCAGCCTGTCAGCGGCCCTGCCGCCGTGAGCCAGAGGGGTCCAATTAGGAATTAAGAACTAGATGATTACAATCACAGGCCTCATTGAGCCGAAAGTGTTTGGAGTCGTTTTCCAACTGAACTCCATGGAGATTCTTTTCACCCGGTTTGCAAGTCAGGTGCGCAGACTCCTCCTTCACATGCTCTGCAGTTAGCACGCTGGGACGCACAGCACGTCACTGGACTCTGCACCCCGCGATCGAGCTGGGTGGTAAGAAGAGCAGATGCTATGAAGCCCTATTTCGAGATAACCGAGTCTCAAATCTGACTTTCAGAGCGCTGTGTTCCTAGTGACAGGAATGATCCAGTCGACAGGAATCTACGCCCACTTCTCTCTCTGGATGCGAACAAAGGGAGTAAACCTACAATTAGACAAAGCTCAAATCCGAAAAACCATAGCGGATAACAATGAATGATGTGAAACAGACTATGGGCGTTACAGGATTTGCAGGAGAAGGTTGAAATAGATGGGGAATAATAACATAATAGCTGCCATTTTTGAGTGCTGCAGATTTGAGGTAGACACCTACAACTAGTTTAGAAACTCTAATCAAATTAAAAATAGCATTTCCTCTTGAGGTGTAGCTGTGTGCCAAGCAATGTCAGAGTGTCTTCGAGTGCCGTCTTTCTCAGCTCCCCATCCAGTCCCTGAGGTGGGTACTGTCATTGTTGTCATTCTCCAGGTGGTCAGCCGAGGACTGGAAGGCTGGGTAGAGAAATGGTGCACAGAGACCCGGGTGCTGGGAGGTGTGCCTCCGGCCCAGAGCTAGCTGTCTGCAGCAGCGGCCACTGTCGCTGTCTTTAAGGGCTTCGTGGAAGCAAAGCAGGAACTGCCCTGGGCGGGGGTCACGATTGTCCTCGGGTGGCTGTGGGGATCAAGCAGGAAGTGGTGGGGATGGGCCAGATTGTGAGGGGACCCGCGAGCCAGGCAGGGGCCGGACCTGATGGGGAGGCCGTGGGGCTGTGCGGGCCTTTGAGCAGATGCGGGACGTGAGGCCCGAGCCAGCTGTGTGACTCGCTGCCTGGTGACGCCGGTTGCCCCTGCAGGCGGCACCCCGGCTCCGGGCTTCTGTGCCAGCACAGGGGCACGAGGGGAGACCTTCTCCCCTGCTTTCTGGCTGATTGATGGAGGAGTCGAGCCTCCTTCTGTTCAGTGCAGTGAGCTGATGGGCTTTTGTTCTGCAGGCCAAATTCCTAGGATCCTTCTGATGCTGGAGTATTTGCTGAGGAGTTTACGATCAGAAGGCACAGGAGTGGACTCGCTGGATATAATTTGGGGACTAGAGGTGAAGGTAACCTGGGGGAAAACAGTGATGCTTCAGAACCCAGGGCCTCCTGATGTATGACCGGTGGCCTCAGGGCGAGCAGGGAGACCCTCGCGCCCACCTCTCCCAGTCCGAGGTGAGATTTCATGAAAGTCTGTGCACGGGTCCCAGGCTGGCGCCTTCCAGAGCTTGAGGGAGAAGCGGTGGTGAGTCCGATGTACAGATGAGTAAGCTGAGCCTCCGAAATAGGAACTAACTCACCAGGGTGTCACCACCAGCAAGCCGGAAGCAATCTCCAATGTCAGTCTTCGTACCCTCCCGCTACTCCCCTGGCAGGAAAACACGGTACAGATATAGCTGGCGGGGTCCAGGGCCTTCGCTTTGAGACATTGTGTGCGCTCAGCCATTTCGGTCCCTTCCTCTCAGTCTTGCTTTTGAAATCTCCCGTTTTACTGGACAAAGACTTTTGGGAACTGTACAGACCGGTCGCTGCTCCTTTGTCTGCTCTTTTCTCTTTCCAGCATCTCCCCTCTGCCCCATCCCCTTGATCTAGAAAACAGGAAGACGATAGCAGCTCCAGACCCCTCTGATCGCTTATCCTTGACTTGGTTCGAGTGGTCAGCTTCGTCCAGCGTGTGCGGACACCTGGGGTGGATCTTTGGCCCTCGACGTGGATGGAGACGCCTCAGAGGAGGCGCGACCACTCTTCCAGAACTGAATTCGAGTTCTGTGTCCCCCTGAATGCCGCGGGTGGAGTGAGCCTCCTGGAGCCCGTGGCTCTGTGTGGGGGCGGCAGGGCCCAGCTCCAGCTGGGAGGCAGGAGATGCCCCATCACCAGCAGAGATCCCTGGGCTTCGGATTTTTCAGAATGGCAACCCATCGGTAAGGAGGGCATCTGACTGCCTCAGTCCCTTCACCAGCGGGAGGCCTCACTGACAACGGGAGCAGAGGTCTCTCACAGGCAGACCCTGCAGGTCACTCTGAGGACCAACACTGAGCAGAGAGCCAAAGCTACGTCGGTAGGACTTGGCCCAGAGCTGGTCATGCTTATTCCTGTCCTTTGAACTGAGATGGCCTTGGCTTGGCCCCACTGCAGGGGGGCTCCCTGTCCCTTCTCTGTACTAGAATAGAATTGAGTGTTAGGTCAGTGAAATCAGCGTCCCATCGACCTCCCTGTGTGGAATTCCCGTTGGTGGCGGTTACTGACCCAGCCCCGGTGAAACGATGCCGTCTCCTCCCCGGGCGGTTGAAGGGCACCAGGAGGAAAGTGTCTTCCTGGAACTGGACTTGACTTTGTTCTGATTTCTGTTAGCGAATTTCCTCCTGGGTTGCAGACCTACATTTCTGGCAGACCTACATTTCTGACACACTACGCCATGCATCATTGCTTAGTAGACAGACGATCTGTTCCTTCGATCTGTTCCTTCGACTCATCTGGCTGACGTTAGTGGAGCATGTCCCTGGGAGCTGGAGTTGTCCTCAGGTGGTTGTGCCTCTGGCTTGTTTTCTGAGGCTCCTCGTAGCCCCGCTCCCACAGCCCACCCAGATGCAGCAGGCACCAATTGGACTGCACAGCTACAAGGCACCTGCAGGCCTGTACCTCCATTTCTGCCAAAATCCAGGCCAAGAAAATGCCTAGCTGGAGGCAGGAGAGCGTGATATTCTGCCCTCAGCCGTCTGGCTTGGCCTCTGCTCCGCCCCTCCCTGTATGCTCTTGCAGGATGCACGTTCCTTTTCTGCCTCAGTTTCCCCAACTGTAAAATGAGGATAATGGCGGTTCCTGCTTCCTGAGGTTTGGTAAATGTAAATAAGTCATTCCGTGAAAGTCAGCACTCTCCTGAATACATAACAGGTGCTCAATTAGTCATAGTCATTAAGCTCTTCTAACCCCAAGGAAATCCTAGTCTCACATATCGGAGTTTTTAAACCGGTTTGTTGTCTCGCCCAGTTCTTAGAACTGTTAACATTCACTGACTGAGTGCTGAGTGCTGACTGGTGGCCAGCTCAGCACACATCCCTTTCCTCGAGGAGGCCTCAGTCTAGGTGTCCCCGGGGCTAAACGCTATGTCCGTGCCTTCCTGGCTCTGAAGTCAGGCTAAAAAGATCTTTCCAGAAACTTAGAGAAAAAATGGGGTCAGTCATCCACACTTTCAGGCTCGGACTCAGCTTCCCCTCTGACCAGGCTCCAGTGTGACGCCCAGCTCCTCGTGAGCTCATGCCTCACAGCCGTGGGGAGAGACCATGGCACTCTGTCTTGCGAGAGGTTTCGGGGGATAGTTCGCCAGCTGCACGGGTGGGCCCAGCCAGAGGGCGGAAGTCAGGCCAGTTTACCTGTGTGATTTTGTGTTAATTACACCTGACATTTTTTGGCTGGCAAAATTCCAAACCGAAGGTGGCCTGGACCCCCCACTATGGACGTGGGGCCTCTGATGTGAAGCGCACTCTGCCCTCTCAAGCAGCAGACGCTTTGCGACCACTCAGGGCAGCCTCTTTCCCTTAGCGCGTTCTTCGTTCTCTTCAGCAGAATTGACTGCAGTCGCAGGCTGGGCTCTGTCACGACCGCTCCATCGTCTCCTCGGGGTGGGTGAAAAGGGGACATGGGGCAGGGGGTGTGATCAGGAGTGCAGATGCTTTTACCAGAAATGCACTATGCAACTCCAAACTTTGGGTCTGCATCTCCCCAGCAGGGTGTGGTCCCATGTGGCTCGTGGCACCCACTGGAGGCCTGTGCACAGAGCCGGGCCACGGGCGGCGTGTGTCTCTTAGGACCGCGCTGCCCGATTCAGGCTCTGACATCAGATGCGCACCTCTGCTGGGTCTCTCTGGGATGCTTTCATGATGGCAAGTTCGTGGGGCAGACTGGCAAATCCACTTTTCCAAAGGAGGGTCCTGAACATCAGAGAGCTGGGTATGGGGTGGTGTCAAGGCGTCTCCTGGGGTTCGGACCCCTGCCACCAAGAAGAGGGCCTCCAGCCACGCTGGCACTCCTGGGCCCAGAGTGCCTCTGTGTGAGCTCGGGTGTTGGCAGCATGCAGGTGACCCCCACCCTGGGAGTGCTGGCCTCGGCTCAGTAGCTTCTAATCAGCAACACCTGCTCAGGGTGAAAGACTGCAGGTGGCCAGGCCCGCAGATGTCTTCATCGGTGACTGGCTGTTGGCAGGGTGCTCTGCTCACCCCGACAGCACAGGGCTTAATGAGACGGAGCGGGGCCCTGAATAGAGCCGGTGTTCCAGTCTCGGCCTGCCACCGGCCAGCTGGGGGCTTCTTCCCACCCTGATCTTGGCTTCTTCGCGAGAAAGCTGGCAGCAGGCCAGGTCATGAGTCCTGCGTCTCCACTTCCTGAACAGCCTCTGCTGTGGATTCTTGGGGGCCTGAGGGAAAATGGACACAGAGAGTACCTCTCAGGGAGAGACTCTGCGAGCGGGCACCTGCCCCGAGGAATGTGCATGGGGGAACCCTGCGGCCAGCCATTGTGGTGCCCAGGAGCTAGGGGCGGGTAGCCGAGTCCCCGGGAATGACCTCTCAGTCTCTACGAGCCACAAGGAGCTTTCTCATCAGGGCAGCAGCCCCAGTGACCCAGCTGTGACCTTGACTGTGAGCAGGATGGAAGAGCAGGCTGGGCTCACACCCATATCCTGGGTCTGGTCACTTTGACGACGCCTGTCCCCCTACAGCTCTGAGTTCGTCCCTTCACAGAGACCACACACTGGCCCTGGGGCTCTCAGTGTGTGCCCAGGGGCACCCGCATCGTCTGGGAACTTGTTTATGTGCAATTCCCAGGCCGACCCAGACCTCCTGATCAGAAATCCTGGGGATGGACCCAAACTCTGTTTAATGAACCCTGGGTGGACCCAGGCAGGCCCACGGGCCACCCCAGCATTTGAGAATCGTGTGTGACTCTCATTTAAAACAATTTTATCACGAAGACCATGCCAGTAATAGAAAGACGTTTTAGATCACTGCTCAGAGCCGTTCTGCTCCATCACGGAAACTGTTCTCAGCTTCCTGCTGGTGCCTCCAGTCTTTCCCGTTTCGCACCCTTTCACACGGACGCTTTGTGCCGAGACTTGTGTGTTTCTCACTTAACGTTAGTGCTCATACCCGCCATCGCTCCACAGCCTTCACGCTGCCCTTTTGGTAACTGCAAAGCACTCCCCTCCCACGACCAGCTCCATATGCGTGACAGCCCGGCCTAAACATTTGGCCCCTTGTCCCCCTGCGGTACTGGAGAGTCACCTCCTCCCCAGGGCCTGCCGCGTGACCTGCCGCCAGCCCAGCGTCCGAGCTCCCTGTGAGCCTTCAGCACGAGGGCTTCTAGAAAAGATTGTTTTTGGAAACACTGACAACACAGCCTCCCGGAGCAGATCCTAGTTCTGCAGTGCTGCGTCATGACTGGAGCCTCCCCGTTCTGGCGAGTGGTGTGAACCCGAGAATCTTCTCTCTCTCGCAGGTGGCATCTGCAGAGGGGGCCTGGTGGGGGTGGGGCCAGGAGCCACCCCAGGCCTGATGGCTGGACGCCTGTGGCCTGGCCCATGCCAGACCTGCTGTCCGTCATTTCCTGAGCATCCTGGTCACCAGCAGGGAGGCCCTCCTTCTCCTGCCCTCCTCTCCCTGGCCTGCGTACCCTCTGGTCTCGTCCCTGCCCTGGCCTGGCACAGCCCTGCCAACATCCCAAGCATACTGCCTGACTAGCACGGCCCCTTTGCTCTGGCAAGACCACTGATCAACCTTGGGCCTTATAAGTGACACTATCACTTTAAGGGATTTTGTAAGGAAGAACCCCTAGATAGGAGAATACTAGGTCCAGGACGTTCCCTAGGCCATCTTCCTCGTGGTGGTGGCTCGCTGGTGGCCGTCGTCTCAGGATGTAAGGTTCAGCTAGAAGGGCCGCCTCATGTCTGAGCTTTTCTCGGCCCCTGAGGAGGAACGTTGGCGGGAGGCCCGGCAAACTGCTCAGGTCCACAGAGCTGGGCAGAGTCGGGACTGTCCGGGGAAGGGTGCCAGCCCGTCTGCCCCACGTGGACAGCACGGAGGCTCAGGGGCCGAGGTGGGGTGCAAGCCCCCGAGGGGACTCACATGGCAAGTGGGCAAGAGGGGTCTTGGGATGAGAAAGTTTCAGTTACCTTCAAGCAAGTTTAGTCTTTTTTAATTGAGATTTATTTGAAAAGTATGAATTGTTTATATTGAAGGAATCTAGTTGATGATTTGATACACATATACGCGATGAAAGAATCACATCTTAAAACGAATTGATATATCCACCTCTGATGCAGTGTTTGTACACATGTGTGCACGTGTCTCTGTGTACATGTGTGTGGTGCGTGCATCTGCATGTGTGTCCCCTGTGTGCATTGTCTGTGTGTACATGTCTGTGCACGTGTGTCTGTGTGTACATGTGTGTGATGTGCATCTGCATGTGTGTACGTGTGTCTGTGTGTACATGTGTGTGATGTGTGCATCTGCATGTGTGCACTGTGTCTGTGTACATGTGTGTGGTGTGTGCATCTGCATGTGTGTGTCCGCATGTGTGTCTGCATGCATGCATGTGTCTGTGTGTGCGCACACGCGCGGGGTGTAGTCTGTTCTAACTCAAGCTCTTCTGGGCTCTGCTGAAGCCATTTCAATTTGTTTTTATGGCTTAAATGGTTCCAGAAACACTTCAGTGAAATTAGAATGCCTTAATTTAGCTTCCTGTCAGTTATTTTTCTTCCAGGGGGTTTAGGGTTCACAGTGAGTTTGACATTTGTAAAAAATTTTGAGAACCGCACCAGACACCTTGAAATCAAAGGGGATAAAAAGTACGTTATTCTGGGAAGCACAGTTGGATTTATTCTCCTGGTCACCCAAGTCGTAGCTCTTTTCTTTCGATAATCTTTTCAGCCAAAGCCTGGTGCTGGCCTATAAAAATAGTAGTGAGTCCCCTTCCTGCTCTCTGTCACCCTCCTTGTGGTCATTTGCACACAGGTAGGGACAGACATTGCTATTTGTCAGGACATCTTTCATAGGATGCTAGAGTTGGAAAGAACTTTAGGATCTTCCTCATCACTCACTCGACTCCTTTCCCAGGGGCTTGGAGGGTGGGGGGAGATGCCGCCACATCCTACAGAGCAGACTCACCCCCAAACCATGACTCCAGACAGAACACCGTGTTCTACAGAGCTACATGTTAAGGTGCCCTCCGTGACATGCACCTGCCGGGGTTAGGACAGCCTTGAGCCCAGTACTCGTACCTTGAATATAGGAAATGCCTGTTATGCAGGCTGGATGATCCTGGAGAACGGGTGACAGCGCCTCTGTGCCCGTAGAGATGCAGAGAAGCAGGAGCAACCTGCCGGGAACCTGGAGAATCTCCCTCTACCCCAGCCTTCTGGTGCTGACCCGTTCCCGTCAGCTGGGACCCCTGCCATCCCTGGTGACAGCACAATGGATAAGCACCCACACATGGCCCAGGGGGAGCCCCCAGAGAACCTCGCACATTGGAAGGGTGGACAGACCAGAGGGTCCCCGGGGGATGGAGGAAGAGCCTAGTCAGATGTGGGGGTGACCAGACAAGGAGGGTGGGGGTCCCAACAGTCATAGCAGGATTCTTGCTAAAACTGAAAAATTTGGAGACGGACTCAGAAGTCTAGTCGTCAGGCCGAGTTGAAAAGAGAAGAGAAGAGAAGCTAGATGGAGTCTGGCCAAGAGGACCTGTCAGAATGTGGGTGGCACGTGGGACGGGCGGAGGAGGGATAGTGACAGGACGGCTGTGCTGTGGTGCGGGGGACCAGGGACTGAGGCCTGTGATTATTCTCTTGTTTGGCGGTGAGGGGCCTGGTCTCGGAGACAGGCGGTGTCCCGTGTGGACAGGTGGTGTCTGAGGCCCTCATCCGCTGGACAGTCTGGCGGAGACTCCGGCCAGCAGTGGGATGAGGTCTCAGGCGGGGCCGCAGGTGGAGGACACAGGGTGGCATGTTAGTTGGTCGCTGGTGACGTGCAGGAGACTCTGCTGACCGAGGTGCCCAACAGCAGGGGACCATCTCGCTCCATAGGGAAGCATCTGAGAAGTGGGGACCTCGCTGGATGTCACATCTGTGCCCCTAATGACGATGGTGCCTTTCAGCTTCCACGTGTGCCTGTTAGAGCACCAGAGTTAACGACTCAGGGAACCGGGGCCACACCTCCGCCTTCGCCCGTCTCACAGGCTCCCCCCGGTGACACTGGTGATGCCGGTCACACTCTGATGATCACTGCTCTGATTAACACCCGCATGTGGTTCTCGTTCCAGAGGTGTGGGCCGAGTGCACTTGACTTGACATCTCTAAACGCTGTTGGTCCTTTCTCCAGAGGAAAAGGAGAAACTGACCCTTTGAGGGGACACTTTGGCATCTGTCATTATTTTTTTCAGGCCTTCCGATCCTGAAGGCAGCTGCTGTTGAGGAGCACAGGGGAAGCTGGCTCGCTTCTGTATGAGCAGAGTCCCAGAAGGTGGACACACACCTCCTGGGGACCCTGTTCAAATGCAGCCTCTGATCCCCAGGGCTCGGGTGAGGCCTGGGCTGCTGCGTTTCTAGAAAGCTCTGGGTGTTGCCACTGGTCTGCCGGACTGACCACCTGGGTGCCCAGCTGCAAGGCTGCTCTGTCACACAGATGCAAGACCGTGTCGGACCCCGCCACCCGCCCATGCCGTTCTAGACGTCCGAAAGGCTGTAGAGCTCAGGAGTGCTCAAGAGCCAGGGGTGTGAGCCACTGTCTGGTCGCTTCCTCCACCCTGCTTGACGGGAGAGCAGACTGTCACCCTGTCTTCCGATGCTGAAACGCAGCCTTCATGAGGCGACAGGGCCTGCTCGGGGCTCAAGTTCAGACTTTCCCGTCCACCTGGCTCCAAACCACACACAGAGCCCAGCCCCTTCTTTTTAAATGGAGCCAGTAATATTTAGGGAGAGCAATTGGGTGGTTGTTTTTATAGTCTTGAAAAATATATTTTAATCATAGTGATTTATTCTACACATTAAAATAAAGTCCTATGTGTAGGTTCCCCATACGTGCAGTTTCCCTGTCCCTCAGAAACATGTCCGCACACTCTGCCCTCCACACGTCACCAAGTGCTCTTCCCCATTGTCCCGTGGGCTCCGCCACCCTGTGCCCCGTTCTCCCACCGCCATCCCCTTCCTTACTGGTCACATCAGGGCTGCTTCCCCTGTCCAAAGGTTGGCTTTGTTTCATCTGTTCCTTTATCTTGTCTCTTCACATTCCACCTGTGAGTCAGGTCCTCTGCTATCTTTCTTCTTTTATCTCACTTAGCATCACCCCTCTGGATCCCTCCATGTTGATTCAAATGACAATTGGGTTTTGCAACACAATTGTCATTTGGGGTGAAATGATTCTTAATTGGGGGGCTGTGTGTACATTGGAGGTGCTTCCTGGGGTCCCTGGTGTAACCCATGAGATGTCAGCAGCTCGCACACCCTCTCCCCACTTGCTGTGTCAGCCAGGAGTGTCCCCTGGGGGAACTTGGGTTGAAGCACTGAACTTAACGCTAAACTAGGCAGCAGTGTATCCAACTCCCCAGAGGGTCTTAAGAAAGTGCTAATACCGCCCCCAATCCAGCCGTGTTTCTCTGAGAACAAGGCCTGCATTTTTGGTTTTCAGGTTCCGTAGGTGACTCTCCATGTGCAGCCAGGTTTCATATTAATACCTTGTTATTAATAAGAACTGTCTACATAGAGAAGTGAGACACCTGCGCCAGAAGTGTTTAGATTATTTCTGAGCACAGTGAAAGGAGAAGATTTGACAATTGCGAAAAAATACTCAGTTCCCTTCGCAAAAAATGTTTTAAAGTAGCTATTACCTTCAAAACCTGGGGCAATGCATTTGTCTTTTGAGTTTTCCCACCCAGTTGTGACTTTCTAGTTATGACTTCAGTAATCAACCTGTTCTTAAAAAAACCCAACAAACAAAAACACAGAGCGGGGTCAGGCTAGGAGAACCCCGGCAGATACTCCCCTCGCACGTCTCCTCTCTCTTCCTGTTCCCGGGGTGGCAGGTCGGAGCAGACCCTGCCCGTCTCTCCTGCGGCCCCTTCTCCCCTCGTCTGTCACACTGACGTCCACTGCCTCCAGCGCTGTCTTCTTTTATGGCCTCACTGAGAGAGCAAGGGCACCGCAGAAAGCAGAGTGAAAACGTGGGTTTAAATCACATCATCGTAGGTCTGAACGCCGTCACGTGGTGGCTCAGGGACTGTTGAGACCTTATCAAGGCAGAGCCATAACTGGAGCAGTGAAGTGACAGCTGACATTTGCTCTATGAACTGTGCTTCTCCGGGGGCGTGGTGAGAACTCACGCATGACCCTCCGGCGTCGGTGAGCCTGATGCACGCCGGGCTCCGTGACGGCAAGGGGACCGGGAGGGATGTCCCTGTGTGACGAGGACAGCCGGCTCAGACCGCGAGAACCACACCAGGGATGGAGGAACAAGCCGGCCGGTCAGAGCAGACGGACAGATGGACGGACGGACATCTGTCTCCTTCCCGCTTAGATTCTGGCCGCCAACACGGAGGGTGCGATTCCCTCCCAATCCCATGAACCTCAAATGTTCGAAGGGACTGTAGAGGCATCTCCCTCTGTCCACAGCCCAGGATGCGCCTGACCAGAGAGGGAAGGTGACTGTCACGCCACAGCCTGACTCCAGCCTGCGCCCCAGCTCAGTGCCACCCTGCTGGCCTGGCTGCCACCTCCCTGATCCACCACTCAGGGTGCACTCCCATCCGCCACCTCCGCCGTCTGCATTGGCCCTGCTGCTCAGGAGCCAGGCTTCTCTGTGATCACAGGTTCACCTGGGGGCTGGGTGGTCACCGTGGATGCGCTGTCTTTTGTCAGCTGTGTGGCGCAGCCGTCACGCTGCCCCACTGCTGCCCCCACGGGTTGTGCACCCATGACATTAGGAGCGGAACTGGCTGAGCTCAGAGGGACGTCCCACAGCGAAGACAGGCGTGCGCTTCCTCAGCTCGAGCTGTACAGAGGACGGGCAGCCTCTGCTGCAACGGTGGCTCCAGACAGGTGCGAGGAGAGGCCCCTGAGTCTCCATCGGCGCGGGGAGGGGAGTCAAGGCCTATTTGCTCTTAGACACCAGCCTGCCATTCATTCCGTTTTGTGTCTCACGGCCTGATTCCCCGCTGAATGGCCCTAATGGAGTTTTCAGACTCGGATTCAACTCGATTATGGCAAATCCTGCCATTGCGGTGTAGCCGGGAGGCGGGTCTCAGCTTTTAGTGAAAAACGGGCCTGTGTTCCAGGCAGAGGGGGCCCCTTGCAGGGAGCTGGCCCAGTCATCCGTGTCTGCATGGTCACCATGTGACATGAGGAGCTCCGAGGCCGTGTGGCCACCAGCGCCCGGGAGCCACCGCCCTGCGGCCTCGCGGCAGACACGCAGACGTGGAGCGGGAGTGTGCCGTGCGTGTCTGTGGACGTGTCCCTGCATTTCATCTCGGCTGGGGCATGGGGAACCCTCGGGACTGGGTGCACCACCCTCCTGGGTGTGTGACCTGCACCCCAGCCGCCTGCACGTCAGGTGAGGGCAGCTCGTGGAGCCCCTATGTGCGGGGACATTGCCGTCGGGGGAGTGGACCGAGGTGTGTGACTGGCTCCCGGGCATCCTGTGTGCCTGTCCACACCATCCCGAGGCAGGTCCCACGCGTTTGCGGCTATAGGACGGTGTGAAGATCCCACGTGGGTGCTGTGTGGTTTGCAGGTGCCACGCCTGTATGCGAGGCCACGTGACCAGCCCACAAGGCTTGTGTCGTGTCAGCTCTCAGGCATCGAGTGAAGGCAGATGGGAGAGACCCTAGAACAGCTGTCTCACGTCAACACTGGGCTTCGAGGGAATTGGTGGGGATCGTTAGCGAGACGGTATCTGCATCTCGTGCACTTAGAATAACGTTTGAATAGTTCACCAGTCTCTTTGTCTTCCTTGTTGGGGTGAGTTTTTCCCATTGGCCTTTTTCCACAACCAAAGGAGGACACACACAGTTATCACTGGCAGACAGAACTCCATGGTCCCCACAGGTCATCGCTCATATTTTCAAATAAGCTATCCCAAAACGTCAGACCCTTTATCACCACAGGGGCATTAGATCACCCAACTCCCTGCCCTTTTAGTCCCTTCCATCTTCCACCGTCAAAAAAAGGGGGACCAGCATTCCTTTCACTGGGAATCTGCTCGTCAGAGTCGGGGTTTACAGAATGATTACATAACTTTTCTCCTTTGAATAGTGTGTTTTTAATTTTAATTTTTTTTGGTCTCAGCAGAAGGAAGGAAAGTAGGAATGAAGGCAGGCAGGAAGAGAGAGGACGTAGAAGCATTTTTATTTACCTATTTGGTTACTTTTGGTTACTCCCCCCGGCTCCAGATCACAAACCTGGATCCCTGGACTTTAAGTGGTCTGTGCCCTAGCGATTGATTTAATACCTGAGCTGCTAGGACACGACCATTTTTAATTCTTAAAACCTCTTTATATATCTCATCTCATCAGGCTTCTGAGCAGACTGGTTAGATGGGCAGAAACCTCACACCCATTTTGCAGAGGCGACACCAGGCTTGAGCAAGGCTGTGGAACTAACTACCCGTCACGCGGCTGCCAGGAGGCAGAGCCGATTCTATCGCAAGGTCCTTCTCCATCCCTCCCCGGCCTCAGTAATGACCGAGGCCTTTTCTCTCCCCAGATGGTGCTAGTGAATTGCATCCATTACTTTCTACATAGTTTGTACTGAAAGGCACAAATGTGAGTTGGCCCATGCTATTTCTACCTAATACTGTAATGGTTATTTGTCTGAACTGAAGCCAGATTTCTTGCATATTGCCTGTATTTATTTGTTGTGAATCAATGATCTGCAATTGCATATTCATTTCAATCAATACAGGGCTGAGCGCCGACCATGTTGAGGATGCTGCCATCACCCTAGGATGTGTGGAGAGTGGGCGGACCAGTAAAAACGATGTCAGCCCGTCTCTGCCTGCGAGCTAGCTGACATTCGAGTGGCACCCAGTCACCTAGAACAATGTGATAAGTGGGACAGGGATGAGTACAGGATGTTCTAGGGATGCACAAAAGGGAGCATTAAATTCTGACCAGGAGAAACTAGACTTACTTTCCAGAGGATGCTGTTATCTAGGAGTATGCCTGAAAGACACGTCAGATGTTTCACCATGTGTGTGTGTATGTGTGTGTGCACGTGGGCACAGGGCTGCAGCAGTTGTGGGGAGAGGAATGCAGTCCAGCATAAGGACTAACATGGACACATATCATCCTGGGAAACTGCTTTGGGGCAGAACCCCAGGACTTGTGTAGAACGGGGGTGGGGCTGGGAGGGGTTGGGACTGGAAGGTTTGGTTGAGGACAAATTGTGAAGGAAACATCCAGCCATATTCCTGAGCAGGGAAATGGCATCACCAGGGATGTGTCTTAGCAAGATGGTTCTAATAGGTGGGGCAGGTTGACCAGAGGGAGTGGACACTGGAGGACACTGGAGGCTTTTGCAAAAGTCTTGGCAGAGCATGCGTCACCCAGCTTGGAGGAAGAGGGGTGATTGTTAGCACCCCAATGTTTATAAAGAAATAGCGAGCATGTTTGAGGGCCACCATCCCTGGGTCTACAGAAATGTCCTGTCTGTACAGGGCAATTTAACACACTCCTGATCCCATGAAGATGATTTCGCTTGCATCTGTTCAGAGTGCTGCCCAGTGTCTGCGTCCTGCGTCCCTGGAAGATGCTAAAGGACTTGAGGCTGCAGACACCCGCTCTGCTGTGGGGCTCGGAGGGAAGCATCTCTAGTAAAGACGTAAAGCACACAGGGACTTCTCTACCAGAGCAGAAACCGGAAATGGGATTTCTCAGACCTTCCTGTGTCTGACATGCCCCACGAGGCCCTCCAAGGAGGCTGAGCTCTATGGGCCATGTCTGTTCTCGCGCAGTGCTGCCGTTTCTGTGGGAACAAGTAACCCAGCTCTCATGCTGCTCCTGCCCTCTCCCTTCCCACGAGGGTCCTCAGCGGTGACTATCCATTTCAGGCGGTCTCCCTGCCAAGCCCTGGGCCTTCAATGACTTTGCTTTGAGGGGCTGTGTGCGTGACAACCGCTCCCTGTTTGGTTAGGATTCATGGGACAGTTGAATTTCGGGACGCAAGGAGTGCTGGTTTGGATGCACAGATCTCTGTCCTTGGTCCTGACACCAGGCTGGGAGGAAAGGGGCCAGGGACTTAGCCAAGGCTGTGGGTCTTTACCACGTCCTTTCTTTTCTTCACCTTCCAAGTCTCTCCACTCTCAGCTTTTAGTTGCACATGGAGCTGCAAAGGGAAGAAGATGTAGCATTTCAGCGGAAGAAGTGTGAATTCTCAGTAACTTCTCATATCCCTGTATTCAGAGCTTTGGTGTGGTAAGAGGCTGTACCATTACTGGAAAGACTATTGGGAGGAAAATGAGAAAAACATTCTAGGGAAAATGGGATTCATTTTTGAAGGTTGTGTATCGAGAACTCACATTGTCTTCTCCCTAAAGAGTGTCCTGACACCTTTGGGGGATGCTTGCAGGTCATTTCAGATTCCCTTGAGTATCAGGACTTCAAGTATGGACTGAAGAAAATTTTGGGATCAGAACTTTCTAGAAGGATGGTGCCTCTTTGACTGGTGAATGACTTTGCCTCTTTATCCATGTTTCAAGACCATTTCAACCTCAAGATTGTTTAAAAGAATGAAACTGCCCAAGGCAAGTGAGACAGAGGGCCTGGAGTGTGGTGTCTAAATTGAGGTCTCAGCCCTGTGCTGCCAGCATGTCCTGGGCACAGGGCCACCAGTGCTCGGAGAAGCGTGTGGCATTTGTCTTTGCAATATCATTCCATTCTCCGGTCAGTGACACAGTGACTACGGGCTTGGTGACTTTTAGCAATCTCCCCCGGCAAGATGACCCAACTTAGATGAGGCCTCTTGGGTCAGGCCTTCCCTGAGCCTCCAGCCAGCGTTATTTAGCTCACTGTCCGTGTAGGGGCATGGCCTCCGGGAGCAGATGGCCCAGTCGGCATCCAGACACTGAGAGCATCACTGTGGACCAGCTTCTTTGCTTCGATTTCCCCAGAAACCAGTGTAAGGGCTGCTCTCCACCCCCAGACAGCTTGGAAACTATGTCCTATTCCCCATGGAGTCAAGTTTGCAGGTCTGTTTCGCAGCCATGTAGGATTCTGTGACCTGCTTGTGTGCATCTTACCTCTGACTGCTGGCTTGGACTTCGCCCAGAATGCATATTTCCCTGGTCCTGTTTTGCTCTGTAAGCCATTTCTAATGCTGGAGGAATAAAGTGGGGACATAAATGAGCCAGTGGACACACATTTAGAAACAACTCACCTTTGACCCTAATTTCTCCAAAGTCCTAGAAGTGACTCCTGTACTTTGTGGAACTTTAACAAATGTTAGTTGGTGGAGCTTGTGTGAAATTAAAAAATCCAGAGGGCAGACCTGTTGACCTGCAGAGACCATGAGGCTAAGTAAGGCAGGGGTCGCCTGTGGGTGGGAGGGGAGGACAGCCCAGTGTGAGCAGAGGGGGCATGTGAGCAGAGGGTGTATGTGTGCAGAAGGGATGTGTGTGCACAGAGGGGTGTATGTGCAGAGGGTGTGTGCGCACAGGGGGTGTGTACACAGAGGGGT
>RJWH01004608.1:0-101548 GCA_004363575.1 Solenodon paradoxus | reverse complement strand
GGCTCTCTGATGTGTTTTAACATTATAGCTTAGGAACTAAAAAGCAAAATGGTTTTCTGAACACAGAAATCAGTGATATAATCAGGAATCATTCTTTCCCAAACTTCTGCCTCATAGCTCTGGGTCATCCTTTGGTAAAACAGGTAACAAATAAAGCAAAAGTTGAGTGTTTTAATGCATCTGTGTGCATTAGTGTGGTCGCCTCAAGCAGCCCTCCATCCCCAGGGTACACAAGGTTTCTTGATGAGGTTATGACTGGAGACACTGAGTTCCAATATTGTCCACAAGGCTCATAATTAAAATGCATGTCGTCACTGCTTTGGACTGTCCTGAAACCTGCTCCCAGCATCAGATAGCAATGCCTTTCCTTTGATTTGGTACCAAAGTTAAAGTGAATTTTAATCACCTCCTTAATGCTTAACTTCGCATAGAAACAGACCGAGTAGTGGGGATATCTTTCTGATGTTTTCAGTGAACCAGAGGCACAGACTTTGCTGTCATCTCCATCCAAGGACAAATAGTAATTGGCTAGACTAGCAAATTGCTTTTTCTTATTGGAAACTGCCATTGGCACGTTAGATTGAAAATAAAACCTTACTGTATGGATGTGATGTGGCTCTTCACTGTGCAGCTGTAAGAGAAAAGTTGCTTTTCTAAACGAGCGTTTATAAAGTTAATTCAGTTTGTGATACTGAGGGATATAAATTTGGGAGATTACTGAGGATGATTCAGCCTTCATTTTTTTTCGTGAACTCCTGCAGTTGCCTTTATTTCCTCCCTCCTTAAGTGTGCGGTGGGACATCCATCTTACTAGAAGCATCCTCAGAGGATATAAGTGAGTAGTCTTCTCTCAGAGAAGAGTGGGGTTTGAAAAGAGGATTATGCCATGAGCACCAACATTGTCCCCAGATGACAGACATGGCAGTTCATATTGGCATCATTAATAATGGTGAGACCTGTGGCTGTCTGTCACACAGCTCTCAAGAAGGCACATTTCTATGTGTCTGTGAGGCTCACTTCTGGATGCTAAATTTGCTTGACTCTGTGGTTCACTTTAGGAGAGATGATAGACAATGGGGGTCTCTCTACCACCCTGAACCTGAGGCACTCAGAATGACTTTCTCATTAATGAAAAAGGTATTACAAGTTCCCAGAGCAGAATAAAAATATCTCTCCAGGGCAGTCAGCCATTTTGCACCTGGTGGAAACAATCTGCTAGTGTCAGCAAGCCAGGGGTGGTGATGGTTGGTCAGCTATTTTTTATAGGATAACTGATTCTTTCAAGAACCTTTATTCTTGTCTATATCTGTATCACAGATAAGCTTTATAAACTGGTTTCATCTGTACCATAGATAAGCTTTATAAACAAGGGTCATGGTATCACAGAAGCAATAACATTTGAATTTGGAAGCAGTCTGGCGATATAAATCAGGTTTTATTAAGGTAGGGACACAATTGTGTGGTTAATGGACATTTTCCATGATACTTGGTGTTTACTGAAATTGATGAACAATTTCCTTTATTCTCAAAAAAAATATAATAAATTCAATATCCTGATGTTTTTACACAGTGCCACCCTAAAATCTTGGGTTCTAGTTTCTCTAACTGTGCCCTCTCTAACACAGACAGTGGGCAATGAAGTCAAACTGTTGGGATTTCAGTCAAAGCCTCCTTACTTAAATACTGCATGGTCCTGGGTAAGTTATTAAGCCTTAGTTGTTTTACCTCTAAAATGGGAGCATTTTTGTGAAGACTAAGTAATATCTGCTAGATACTTAACACACAGTGCCTAGAACATGATAAGGACTTAATAGCTTTTTTCTAGATTTTATAACATCCTTACAAGTAGAAGAGTCATACCATTAAACTCCAGTCTTATGACTGTGGTTTGGTTTATCTACTATCAGTTCTCTTGATATAATCAGACCTACCTGATGTTTCCAAAGTGTATTGGGGACTTTGGGTGGTAGGTGTACTCAGTACTGGCATTGTCCTTAGTGTGGTATCTGTAGATCAACATAAGATATCTACTCACTAGATGGGCTGTGAAAGAAAGACTGTGTGTGTGTGTATGTGTGTGTGTGTGAGAGAGAGAGAGAGAGAGAGAGAGAGAGAGAGAGAGAGAGAGAGAGAGAGAGAGAGAGAGAGAGAGAGATGGAGACAGATTTATGGTGAGGGAGCTTTAAAAATTCGTGTAAGATGTGAAATAGAATAGCCAAGGGTACCTTGGTGGTAAGGGGTTGATTATTTTAGGAACAGGTTATGCACCATTTTTTCAAATGATTGCTTATTTTGTTTCCATTGATATGATTTTCACGGTAATGAATTCGCATCTTAATCTGTGAGCATTTTACACTATACTCACCACCAGAGTTCTAGTTCCCAATACCACCACTATGTTAACTCTTTTATTTTATTCCCCTGTCTACCCTATTGAAAGAATCCTCTAATGTTAGACTTTAATAAGATATGGAAAGATTATGATACCAATTCTCAAAGTGCAGAAAGTGTTGAAGATTAATCTGGAAGTCTGCTCATCAGTTACATGGGCATTGATTGTATTTATTGATGTGGGGAAAGCATTGTAACTGTTGTTAGCCTGTCCCATTGATGAGCTGCTTGAAGAAGAAACATATCATTTTTTTTTTTTTTTTTGGAATCCCCAATGATGACCTTTCTTAGCATAGAGTAGGGACTCACTAAAAGCTTGTTGAACAAATTAAGTATTGAATAAATGAGATAAAGAATTTCTTATGAATAAGATGTGCTTACAGGGCAGTAACATTTTTTGACACTTATGCAAATTTATCATTCTATTACTACTCTTGAAAGATCTAAGGCTTTCTTTAATATTTCTGCTTTCTTAAGAAACTTCAGCTTTGTCTTTGAAGACTGTGATAATTTTAGGGTTTGGAAAGAAATTTCTGTAATAAATCTAGAAGCAGGATATAGTTATACAAAGATGCAGCATAATTCCATTGTTAATGCATTATCCAGTAGAGGATTTTGTTTCATTCTAGGGGTAATTAACTCACCAAGTTAAAAGTTAAGATAACTTCTGCTTCCTTAAACAATTCTCTAGCACCATCCACCATTTTACTGGGAAGGAATTTTAAAATTAAGTGAGTGTATGAAAGTATGTGGATTCCTGAATGAATTAAATAGAATTGTTTGAGGAAAGAAAGTATGTGTAGGATGCCAACACTGTAGGTGCAGTATAAAGAGTTGAAACACATCTGAGTATTGACAAGTTAGTCTTGAATGATGTATCAGTGATTCTTTCCTGTTACATGGTCAAGGAGATACTTAAGGAGCCATTTGAATACATATGTTTTCTGAATTCCTGGAATCTGTCTTCCTACCATTGAAACAATGATGTAAAAGGACAAATCTGAGATTGCACAGAACTTTGTGACTCTCAGAAAATTCTTCTGAGAAAGAAAATTCTCAGGAAATTCCCCTAGACACAAATGTTCTTGAGGAACTCTATGCTAGATCTAACATGACAGTGAGAGCCGCTTCAAATGAAATATGCTGATATGGGTCAAGGAAATAAAATTAGGATTTCCAAATGATTCATGGTGTAAAAACTCATGGATGATGAGTTGTAGCTTTCCATGTATTTTCTGATATCAGTCTGAGATCATGTAGCTTTCTTTCTCTCTTTTGAATTTGAGTTCAAACTTAATTATCACCTTAGTTAATTGGAACTAGTTCTCTAATAATTCAGAGACCAAGAACAATGGGTTTTTTTGCTAATGATGATTACATTTAAAACCTATCATTTCTCATCTGTCTTCTTTTTGATAATGAAAGCTCATTCTCCTTAAACCCTACTAGAAAGGTAGAGCCTGTCTGGATGAACCTGTGGTCCACAGTTTGAACTGTGGTTGTGAGGAAGATGGAAAAGAAACTTCTACCCAGTGTTCATCTCATGATCAATGAAAAATCATCCTCCCCAGAACAAGATATCAACAGCAACAATCGCTGCCAGCCGGAACCCATATACTGGATATAAGACCCCAAGCTACCTAGGAAAGAGGATACAAGACCTAAAGCTGCTTGAAAAAGATGGGAAGCTCTATGTTGAAAAAGATGGGAAGCTCTATGTTCAAGAGGATTTAAGACCCCCTCCAAGCTGCCTGGGAAACCTCTCAAAAAGAGAAGACCCCACTCCAAGTTAAATTGAAAGAAATTGGGATAGCATCCTGTTTCCCAGAATCCCAGTTCTTTGAGCTCCTCAGAAACTGAAATATATCCTGTCTCCAGAAAGCTACGTGTGAGAAACTGGAAAAACACCCTGTATCCCACCCAGTCTTACATAAACCCAAATCCCTAATCATCTGATGTGAACTCTTTCTGAAATCTGATCCTTTTCCTCCTTTGGAAAGTGAATAAATATTTTTTATCACTTGTTCACAAAGCTTTCTGTTGTTTGCTTACTTGTGAAGTATTTCACACTCACCCTCTGGTCATCTCCACCTTATATCTACCTTATAATTTTCTCATCTGTTAAATGAGAAGATGACTCTAAATGATTACCCAATGTGGTTAGCATCTATGTTCTGAAGGTCTGGGATTCTATTTCTCATGAAGTTTCATTTCCAGGGATATCTGAGAATAAACATTCACAACAAGGAAAATGTTCATTGGTATGCTGATGATGCATTGCATGTAAACAGAAAATTTTTTTAATTGAAGACTAATATAATTGATTTATTAATTGAGAATACATCTATCAGATAATATTCTTCCCTGGAGTGGGTACTTTCTGTTTCCTTTTGTACTCTTGACAATATTTGGCAATCTTGATGACTGAATAATACTAACATAGTCAACTTGGAACATGTCAAAGGAAAGTACCTTGATATTCTCTCTCATTCCATTCTTAAGTTCCTACTATCATTATCTCCATTACATAGTTTCCTGATTGTCTCAGAAACCGGTGCCTAGCTGTCAATAAGTCTCCAGTATTCCACAATATATTTTTCGCTGTTGAAGGCTGAATACTACATACTTAGGCTCATCAATTTTAATCACTTACTCATAAAACTAGAAGGCTGAAAGTTAATCAAAAGATAATTATTGCTATGCCTTAATTCTCTGTTTCTGCTAAATCATGTGAGAAGTGGATTGTGGTTTCATACTCAGATTCCTCATTAGAAGCAGATTTTTGGTTGGAACTTAACCAAGAATGTGGTTGAGGCATTTATGGTATTGTCTTGGAGTTGGTTAAGGAATGATAGGCTAATGATAGGCTAATGAAAAACAAAACTCCACCACCAACTGCTGCTTTAGACTGGGTCTGTGAAGCCAGATGGAGAGTAGGCTTACTTGTTGTGTAGATAGATGAGTCTCTCCTCCATAGTCAGCAGAGCTTACTTATATCTCTTTCTCAGAAAGGCGTTTGAGATTGGGCAGGACTTGGGAGAATGAAGTGTACTATGTGGTGATTTGAGAATTTCAACCAAGTCTTATGAAGAAGATGAACTTGACATACACAAAAATCTGCTTTGAGAAGTATACAAATTGGCTTTTCTGTGCAAAACAGGCATTCACTTGATGACTAAGACTTTTGGATGAGGAAACAAAGAATAAAATATAGTATTACTGTTGCAAATTATTGATTTCCCTTAAAATGACAAAGCTCCAAAATGTAATTCCAGATGGGATCTTATGAAAAGCGAGTATTATACCTGAGTATCTCTTTAGATGATAGAAATAAAGCACCTCATTTTCAGTTAGAGATTCCTGGTTAAGATTTTATGAGTTGCAGATAACATATAGCCAGAATACCTTAGCAAGATTTTCTAAATGAGGCAATATGCACATATATTATAAATGTGTTTGAACTTAAACACAGGTACACACAAATTGGAAAAGGAAAAGAACAGGCCTACTTTCAGTCATGTTTTCCTTTGCAAAGAAAAATAATCATAGTTTATAAGATGAAATAAAATCTAATTATGCATTGTGTTCTTATAGTGAAAGACATTATTTGTAATGATGATGAAGACATATGTATCAAAGTGTAGTCAAACATGACAGCCATTAAATGCTTGGTTGGAGAAAGATCTTTAATTACACAGGACATTAGATACAGTTGAATTGAGTAGGATTATTGGCCAAGTCAACAAAATTACCCTTGAGTCCAGATACATGTTTCATCAGTGAATGTAATCAAGATGTACATTTTCAACCAGAGTTAGATTTTAGGCATCACCAAAGTAGACCTTTTCTGTGGTCTTCCACAATCATCGACTGCCTCCTTCAGAAGGACGTTCTAATTGTTACAGACCTTTGAGAGTGTGAGCTGTCAGAAAGCCTACTGATGCTTACAAACAAAAAGATACCAGAGGCTTCTTAAGGACAGCTAATGGGGTAAGCACAAATAATAGCGAATAATAGGGAAAGGAAAACGAGAAGGCAGAGGTTTGGAAGGATCCTATATCTGAGGTTCTGGGGGAAGGACTTCTCTTTTGGGGAAGGGATTGGTAAGAACCAAGTTGTCCTTCAGTCTTGGATGCTCTGGAAGAATTATGGACTAAGTGGTTCAAGATAAATAATATTAGCTAAAGTGTATTTCATGCTTCTTCTGTGCTAAATACTTTGCATGTACATCATTTAATCCTCTTAATACCTTTTGGGGTAAATATTAGTATTTTGCCCATTTTATATATCAGGTATGGAAAGGTGAATTAACTTGCTCAAGGATACAGAGTAAGAAGGTAAATTTAGAGTGACTAACCATGTGAGTTTGCCCTTAACTGAAGGATTTCCTGGGACCTTGGAGGATGTCAACGCTACAACCAAGACAATTCCCGTCAAACCAGGATTGTTAGTCACCATTAGTGAAGGTACCAGGATTCAAACTCAGTGCCTAAACTATTAATCCTTGTACTTTTTACTGTCTTGCCAGGTGAAGGGATTCAAGTTCAGAAAAGGCAATGGATCCAAGTGTCAGAAACCTGATAAAAAGGGAGATTTTGTCTTGGGAATGTGGCTTAGCTGTAATACAGACCAGAAAAACCAATAAGGTGAACTTTGTGTTCAATCACCATCTAATTTAAGGGAAGACTGTTCCCAGAGCCTTAGAGGGGAGGGCCTGAGTTTGTAGGTATCCACAAGAAAATGCAAATATGGAAAGGCTCCTCACAGTGGGAAGCCTTGCAAGTGTGTCTTAGCTAAAAACATCTGGAAGCAACATTAGTACTAATGTCCATGATTTATTGTGATATTACCCCTTACATGAATACAATGCTTTAGTAATAAGAACAAATAAAGATCAAAACCAATGAGGCTTTAGAGAAATGCTCTTTGGCATGGCTTAGAAATTCCAGGGAATGGCCTGGGCCAGTGCCTCTGTTCTTACAAAATCAGGAGAGGGCAGCTGCTCAGTTGGTGCTTATTCTGCTGGTGTAGAATAGAGATTGGGGGAGGGAGATTCCAAAGTTTGTTTTGTGTCTACTTTTGAATCCCTTTGCCTAATTTCTTTGATGCCATGAAAATGTATGGCGAAGTAGAAATTTCGTAGAATTTGGGTTCAAATGGTGCAGCCTTTGAATTATGACTGGTACTCATTAGATAACTTGGGAAATTAACTTCTATGAATCTAGGCTTTTTCTATTGAAAAATGGAATTTAAATCAATACAGGGTTATTTAAAGATTAGAAGTAATACATGTTAAATACCTGGCACTTACTAGGCACTCAGCTAATAGGATCTTCTATATTCCTATAGATCTAGATCCTAAATGAATACTTAAAATTATGTTTAAATGAAAAATTATCTCCTAGTCTTGGGGTTTTCATTTTAGCCCAAGACTGACACCTTGTGGAATCTCTGACAATTAGCAACTAATGGTGTACAGTACCAAATCCTTTCAGGAAGCTGAAGCAGTGACACAAATAGAGGAAAACATATTAACTACTTAAAGAAGAAGAGGCAGAGCAAAAGTAGATTAATTTAAGTTTTGGAACCATTTTGGGAGATTTTTTTCAGAATTTAATTTGAACTTAAATTATTTTTAATGTAGAGTTTTCCCAGAAAGAATATTATCTGAAATTATCTTGCATCTAAATATTATTCCAAACTCTGTGTCAGTTATTCTCCTTTGTTTACTTTTCCTGGCCAGTTGAGCATTCAATAACCACCCATCAGAGGATTCCTATATCACTTATAGGCAAGAAGAACTACGTAATTTCCAATGCCCAGTATGAAATGGATTGGATTCGTTGTTCAAAAGTCATTAAGAATTTCAAAATGATGGCAGTAGAGTATTAAGCCAAGAATGGGGTCCTTCTGTAATGAGTCTTGTCTGATAGCTTCTTACTAATTATTTTTTTTTAATATTTATCTCTTTCATTGGAATATCAATTCTTTGTTAGGAGAAACTAAAGATTTCCTTTTCCTTTCCCACCTTTATTCTAATTTCTGAGACCATTTCTCCTTCCACAAATCTCCTTCCACGTAAAAAACAGAAAAAAACAAAACAAAACCAAAAACATCTTTAGTAGAAATTCTACTTAGGTAACATTTCTGTATAGATGAAGTTTAAAGAAGAGAAACTGACTGTGGAGGAGTTGTTAAATAGCAGATAACAGATGACCTGTTCTAAAATTGCAGTAATGCAATAAGAATTTTGGCTTTCAGTTTTGGTAATTTGGGGAAAAGGCTTAAGGGGGCTATGCATGTAGATTATGAAAGGGCTAAATTATTTTTAAAAAACAAAACACTGTTTGTTTAGATTCACATTCACCTGTCTAAAACCTGGGTTTCCACCTTCAACAATATTGATCTAGATGCTTTGTGGACTGACGCTTCCGGGAAGGCAGTAAAGAACCAGTTCTTTCAGGCTAAAGCAGCAGTGAGACTGTTCAATAGATGCATTGACCTTGGCTCATAATGACCACATAATTCAAGTAAAAATTACTTAGCATTTGGATAGGATCACTTATCACTGTACTTAGAGTATAACAAATGCTAAATAACTATTGACTTACTGAAGATAGGAATTCCCAAATGGTTGATCATCCTTATTGTTTGGTTAGTTGAGCACCTGGATGTCACTGATTAGGGCCATTCTCCCACCCAGAGGTCTTAGACATTTAGAGTGAGAAAAGCAAGGAGCAGATTATTTCAAATGGTGGAGAAGAGAGGCATTCACCATTCTTTTTTTCTTAATTCAAACTTACATTTTAGATTTCTAAATTTTGAGCTGCTTACAACTCCTGGGACAAATTAACTTCCTTCTCTCCTCCAAGCCTTTGCCTAACCTCTCCCATCAGATTGAATTGTGCTTGCTCAGTTCATCCTCCGGTTAACCCTTGTCCATCCTTTAAGACCAAGCGTAAACATCATCTTCTAGTTAACGCTTTCTCATTATTATTATTAGCAAAAAGAAAACACTTGACTTGCTAAGTTTCTTATGTGGCATGATAATACTTTTTAGACATTATTTTCGGGTAAGTTGTAGGAATGATATTAAAGAAAGAGAAAATGAAATAATTTTACCAGACTAAAATGAGTTTATATGATACTATTTTTCTATAATCTAATGAAATATCAAATGAAAGAGTTTTGTTAATGTTCTTTAAACATTGCTTCCAACTAGAAACATTCTAAGTTTCCCTCAGATGATCTGACTTTATATAAATTGGCATTATGTTGTGACCCTTATTTAATTTTCTGTACATTTATTTAACTAAACAAAGTCATAGAACATAGTATGTCTATACAGTGAGAATTATGTGCCAGAAGAGGCACACTGGCAAAGAGGGAACTGTTACAGTGTCCATCCACATGTCCGTTCACAATACTTCTACAGTCATCAATACAGCGCATCTAGGAATAGGGGAAGCACATTTATAACATAATCCAGTAGGAGCCAGACTTAGATGTAAAAATCAAGGCCATGATCCTTTCCTTAGGGAGGCCTCTCTGATGCTTTAAGTCCAAAGTGATTGCAATGACTTGGTAAGATGAAGTAATTTAAGATTTTCAAGCGATCTTGAATGTATATGTGTATAACCTGCATTTCATATACATCAAGAGCATCTTTAGTGATGTCCTGAAGCAGGGTGTACATTCGACACAGTTTGAAGACTTCCTGAAGTTTGTTTAGAGAATTAGGCAGGGATGTTGATGTACTCAAGTTATAGTACGAGTGACATGCTATTTCCAACCTGAGTTAAAGGAGAGAAGCAGAGTCTGGAGATGGAAGAGGGACTGCCCACAGGAGTAGAGTAGGAGCTGCAGTCACACAGGCAGACAGAGGGCATGAGGAGCCAGTTCTCTGATCTCCCTGTCTTCCTGGTCTCTAACTTCTACCAGTCAAGCCAGCTCACCAATCTTCCACTGGCTAATCCTAAGCAGGGAGCCAGAGGCCAGGAAGGCTAAGATACAGTTATTAGATGTCAGTTTAGCACAGGATGAGAAATGTGAAGAAATGAGGGGGTGCTGGGGCAGGCGGTGCTGTCAAGCAGCCCCCAGCGACAGCAGACAGTTGTTAGGTCAGCTCTCCACTGTTGCATAGATGCAGGTGTAAGAAGACAAGGACCCCGGAGAGATTTAGACAGTTAATTACTCCTGGTACATCAGACATGATCTTCAAGTCTACATCTGCTTCTCTAGTCCCCCAGGCTCTACAGGATCCATGTGGAGGTGATTCCAGGTGGATGTTAAACACATCATGAGTTGTGCATAAGAAACAACTGAGGAACCTTGAGCTTAACGCTCCTCAGAGGGATGCAAAAAAATACGCCCAACCTTTGTTCTCTGAGGAGATGCTATCATATTATCTGGTCAGAAGACAAGCCTACTCTCTATCCTGCAGCGGGACACTCTCTCTACCTTCAAGGCTGTTTGCTATTCGCACATCCTTGAAAAGAGCATCCTGACCCAAAGTTGCCTTAAGACTCAGAAATGTCTGGGAAATTAAACAACACCAGATGAACACATTTAATATGTCCATAATCAGTAGGTGGGACTTTGCTCTGAATACATACTGCCTGGTTTCATACTCAGACCTAAAGTTACCTATGCACCATAGTCCTCTCCTTCTCCTTCAAAGTTTGCTTTTGCTGTTAATTAGTTAATTGATTAATTAATTCTGTATACTACCTTTTACATGGTGTAGAGAAGTAGAGGCTCTGAATGAATATAGACAGACAATTCTAGGTTAGATAGCTCTTACTGTTCATTAGCTGGTTAACCTTGGGTTTTGTTTTTCTGTGTCAAATGCGGATGATTGTCACAGATATTTTTATGTAGGTTTGAAAGGAAAAAGTGACAAAACATTATGTATCTAGTCCAGGCTCAGCACAGGGTGTAGGATTATTATGGTTAATTATTTGATAGAGGAAGGAAAGTCAAATGGCGTGAGCTATCCCTGGGCCCTTCCATGTTTCTTAGGATGGTCTTGATTTCTTTCAGAGAGTGGTTAAGACAGAGAAGGCTCCACTGGTGTTGCAAAATCTGAGCAGCACAGCACAAAATGACTGCAAATTCCCCCATGACTTAGAATACGTTATAGCTGCTGAATATTCCTTCCAGGCAAGCACACATGCTGACTCACCCCCACTTCTAGGTGCTGCCCACTATACAGAGGAAAGAGAGACTCCGGAGGGGCTCTCATTCGAGTACTTGAGCTAGGATTAGTGTTTGGGGAATGAAGACACATTCTGATAACCCAAGAGAGTCTGTGAAAAAAAATGCAGCTTACGTTTGTTGAGTATCCAAAATGTAGACTCTGTATAAGGATTTATGAAAAATAGCACCTAGGGATCAAAAACCAAATAAATCACTAAAACTCTTTTCATAATATAAACCTCTATAGGACCAAATATGAAGAGATATTGGCTTACAGTTGCTTAATATTATTAATGATCTTGAGATCTCAAAGTTCTTAGTGCCATAGTTAATATTTAATGAAGTACCTTTTTGAAAACAAGTATAGATGAAAGTCAGAGAGCAAAATAATATTGTAGATAAATATTTATTAAAGCAGGCAGACTTTTGAGTTATGTAAAATTAAACAGATGGAAAATATATTACTTTTGTTTAGTTGTGGATAGATACAGTTTAAGGATGGTAAGTTCAAGGTTGGAGATTTTTCTTGTAAGATTCCCCTGCTTGCCTCCATGACTTTAGAGCCAACCACTTTCTACCGCCTCCTCTGCACACACTGCACACACACATACTCTGCCTTCCTTTGAAGGACTGAACTTAAACTGTTGCCCATAATCCTCAGAATTATTATACATGCCTAGATTTCTTTGTCCTTTTCTTACATATAAGTCCATCCCTCACAGTCTTCCACATAGAAGGAAATTAAAAAATTTTTAGGAATGAGCTGATTCATATATTTGAGTTATCATGATTTTTACAGGCACAGTAAGAGGAACTATTAGATGGCATTCCTGTCTTAGTAAGCTTATGGTTGGCTCCCCAGAATGACCTTTTAAAATTTTGCATAAAGGGACGTTATGATAGCTCATATGAGTTATGTACATCTGTCATAGTGATAGAAAGATATCATCCCCTTGGTGTTTAATAAGCACAGAATGAGTGAGGAAAAGAATCATTTGGGAAAATACTTTCCTTCCTCTGTTTCTTCTATTAATGATATGGTTAAAAAACATGCTCTTATTTGAAAGAAATGGCATTGCTTCTGCTATCAGTGTTTTGGCGAGTTGAATAATAATCAGGGAAAGATCGAAGGAAATGCAGCATTTCTATAAGTTTGCAAACACATAGGAGAATTGACAAAGCTAAACTGATTAGGACTCAGGCCTCCCGGAAAATAAGAAACCATCAGAAGCCATAAAGCTCTTCAACCAGTGCCATGGACTATTTCACAGAAGCCTGACAAGTTTTGCAGGATGCCCTCTCTCTACCTGCTTCTTAGCTTATTTAAAATTCCTCATGACCACCATTCTTCTGCTCCTCTGATGATTAAAGCATTCTTTTCTAGGAACTTAGTCTTCCCAAAAGTCCCCCTACTCATGTGCCAGAGTAGTAGATATATCTGACCAGCTCTCAGTGCAACCATGCAACAGAAACAGCAGCAGCTTTGTTTGCCCACAGATCTCTGTCCCCTGTTCTATCTATGTCTCTGTCTTTCTAGTGGCAGCACTTTTGTTCTGTGCCTGTTCCCCGTGCTTCTACCTCTCTAATAAACTTATTAAGTTATGCCAGTTTAAAACACCGAAGAATTCTTTCCTGGTTGTTTGTAACTGGACTCCAAATTCTGCATCAAATAAAAGAGTTGCCATCCAATAGTAATAGAATTTTTTTGTGATTTCTTATTATAAAATTCTGCTCAAATTACTTCCACCCTCGAAAACTTGAATATTAGAATTCCGTAAATGAAATGCTTGATTCTTCAGTGTCTCATATAGTATCTGATGCGGATTTAGATCAATAATTCAAGCAAAGGCAAGATAAAAGCAAACTGAGTCTAGTTCATAAAAAAAGTAAATTCAGAGCCTATTTCACATCTTTTATTATAGAATCATAGCATCTCAGGTCTAGAGGTCCTTGGCTCTAGATGGAAGTCATTCTGCAGTGACTGTAACTATTCTAACCCATTGCTTCTTGAACAGCGATGATTATATAAATCGCCTTGTGATGGTGTTAAAATGCAGCTTCTGCAGTGAGGCCCAAGCTGGAGTTTATTCTTAATGACCTTCACAAAAGACCTTTTCCAGCCTCTTTTCTCAACCGATTGGAACTCTTTTATCATTGCAAACAGAAGGAGGTAATGGGCTAGGACTGCCAGATTAAATACGGGACACTTAGGTAAATCGAATTTCAGATAAATGAATATTTTTTTTTTAGTGTAAGTATTCTCATATATTGCATAGGACATGATTCTACTTAAGAAATAGAAAAAAATAGTTGTTTAACCAAAATGCATATTTAATAGGGCATCTTGCTTTTTTATTTGTGAAAGCTGTAATCATAAATTGACATTAAAAAGAAAAAAGCGTGGACTTTGGAGACAAGATTAAACTTTGAGTCCTGACTAGTCATTTTCTAGCTGTGTAAACAGTCTTGTGACTTCAGAGCCTTTGTTTCTGCATCTATAAAAAGAGAGATAAGAGCATTTGCTATTATTATGAAGATTAAAGGAATTGTTACAAGTGCTGGGTTCCTAGGTGACTAATAAATACAAGGACAATATGATACTGATGAGGTATCATTATCAATTCTGAAAAGAGAGATTTGTAATGAGTAGGAAATAACATTGTAACAATGTATACTTTTGTGTAATCTTAGTTTGCAAAACTATTGTCTGATTTTCATGCAAAATTACTTTTCTGTGAATAATCTTTATCCTTGGATTTCATATTTTAGCATGCTGCAGAATCATTTGGATGTCTTGTTAAAGCAGATTGCTGGGCCCCACCCCTTGAAATAATTCAGTTGGTCAAGGGTGAGGCCCAAGACTATGCATTTTTGACAAGTTCCCAGGTGATATTGATGCAGCTGGTCTGGAGATCAAGATTTGATAACAGATCTATCTCACAAACATTCCAGCTTTTTCACAGTGTCTTGCTTTGTGTGGTTAAAGTGGTTCCACCTACTGGAAAGAATAGGAAAATTCTAAATAGAAAGCTTTTTTCCTCCTCAAATGATCCTGAGGGTCCTATAAAGATGCCTAAGTCCTTATGCTTTCTAGGAATTGGGAATAGACAAATTTTATTATGACACAATAACATTTTGATTTCAGAGTTTTTTAAGTTTAAGAAAATATTAAGACATTCTGTTTATAGTTACTGTGTAATATCTGAACTATTACTGATTAGCTGTATTGCTGCCAATTACTTATTGATTTTTACCACCCCCTCCCCAATTTCATGCAGAAAAGAATATATTCTGATACAACAGACACATAAACAGACTTCATTTCTGAGTATTTATTAATGCATCTATAAATGACAGGATAATCTCAAAAAGTGTTCTCTGATATTCTGTGATTCTATCAAATAGAAATCTTTCATTGAATTCAGCTTCAGAAAGTAAAAAGAGCAACATTTAGAATAAAGGTCAGCTCTCTGATATCATATAACTACCTGTTTTATAAAAACTAACCTAGATATTTTGGGGGCTCCCTAGTTCTTTTGTTTTTTCTTTCTAGGACAGTTTTTATCTGTAAATTAATAATAATAATGATATTAATATTCCTTTCAGAATATTCTAAGGATATAGTAGAAGTGGAAATAGTTGCTATATTACTTTCCTAAAGCTGCCATAACACAGTATCACAGACTAGGTAGTCGAAACAACAGAAACTGATTTTTTTCACAGACCTGGAAGCTAGAAACCCAAGATTGAGATGTCAACAGGGTTGGGTCTTCTGAGGCCTCTCTTAACATGTAATTGTGTTTTCACATGATCTTCCCTCTGTGTCCGTCTGTGTCCAGATACCTCCTTCTTGTAAGGACTAGTCATGTTGGATTAGGGTCCATCCTAATGACGTCATTTAATTTAGCCATCTTTTCAAAGACCCTGTCTGTAAATACAGTCACATTCCTTCACATATGAATTTTGAGGGATACAATTTAGCATTTCATAGTTGTCTTTAAAAACACTATACAGAACTGTTTTAAAACAGAATCTTCTCTCCTTGAAATTTTCCTGATGGGGTCCAAGTAACTCCAACTGTAATATTGGGTCGTGCTCTCCTTTTTCAGGCCCTCAGAGTGGCTAGTTAAAGAGCAGTTTCTCCAGCAGTCACTGTACAAGTGTAATAGCTCTCTCTTAACCAACAAATCCAAACGGTGCTCTTTTAGAAGTAGTGAAGACAGCTTTATTACGCACCGGACCAGTTATAGAATCTGAGCCCCAAAATACTTTTCGGATACACTTTTATTGGTGAGGGAAAGGGGAAGGTGTGAATTAGAACAGGAATTACAAACGAAATTCAGTTATTCATTTGTGAATTCCTCACATGGCTAACACACATAATTGTAAAATGCACATAGGGTTCCATTCTCAGAAAGGGGTCTTTTTAGCTAATCAGTAGCTTTCAGCCAGTCTAGACTGTTAGGCGCCCGGTGGCTGGGTGGCCACCGTTGGTCCTCAGCGGCTAGAAACTGGGATGCGGCTTCCTCTCTTCTACACAAGGAGACCATGTGTTCAAAAACTGTCGTGGAAAAAGCCTGGAGTCAGAGGACTGGGTTTGATTCCAACTCAGCAATTTTTGTAATGAAGAACCTAGGGTGCAATATTCCATGTCTCTGGATCTCAGCTGTCTTATGTAAAATGGGGTTGTCTAGTCTGTTTAGATGATTAGGAATCTAGCCTAACCCCAGCCCAAAAATCACTTAACAATGGGGGCTGAGTCTACAGAAGTTAACTTGGCCCATCTACCTTGCCTCCCTCTCCTCAAGAGGAATGCATCTTGCTGAAACGCTTTAAGGGCATCTTAGAGACTGTTTCACACAGACTTTATTTAAAATATTATTTTACTATGTCTTTGGTTTATATTCCTTTAAGGATGTTGAAACTGCACCTTTGACATCACATCTCTTTCTGTGTGCATTTTGCACCATACACCCCACCAGAGTTTTAGTGCCCTTTCCCACTGCCTTGTTCCTCCTTCCTTCCCTCCCCCTCCCACCCCCCTGATGTGCAGTCTCACAATCTGTGAATTTTGTTGAGATTTGTCTGTTCATTTCTTTCGTTTCTCTGTGTTCCACGTAGGAGTGAAACCATCCCATATTTCTCTTTTTCTTTCTGGCTTATTTCACTTAGCATAATCCCCTCTAGTTGCAACTAGATTGTTGTGAAAGACACACTTTTTATTTGACAGATATAAAGAATTCCATCGAGTGCATATATATATATATATATATATATATATATCATATGTCACACTTTCTTTATCTTATAATCAGTTGATGGGCACTTGGATTGACTCCATTTCTTGGCTATTGTGAGCTGTGCTGCTATGAACATAGGGATACATACATTTTTTCTGATGACGGCTTTTTGTGTTCTCTGGGTACATGCCTAGAAGTGGGACTGATAAATCAAACAGTAGCTCCATCTTTATATTTTTTGTGATCTCTTCATATCATATTCCAAAGAGGTTGCACTAATTTACATTCCCTCCAAAAGGGAAAATATGTGCATTTGAGGCAATTTAGAATTCCAGCACTCGTGCCTCTTCAGAGTCACCAGTTCTTAGAGCTCCCCCAAGGAAGGTAAGGAATGTAGCAATAACCCTAGAGGAAATATTTAGAGAAAACTAGGCTCTAAATAATATAGTAGGTAATTGTTTTTCTCATGCTAGACCACAAGGGAGAATTTTGAGTATCTTAAGCTGCATTAACCCTCTTTTCCTATTTCAAAATTACCCAAAGCATAGGCCACCCAGGTAGTTTTCTGGGTAAATTATCTTATCATACTTGGGTATTACAATATTAAAATGTGACAACAAGAAAAAACATGACTAATTCTAACACTCTAACTAAACTATATTTTTGTACAAAAAATTTCCAGTCTAATAGTCACGTGTGTTTATATATACATACAGATACTCATCTGTTAAATACATACATGCATATATAAACATGTCCATGTATGTCTACAGATAGACATCTGTAGAAATATATAGGCATATGCATATACATATATACAAATTTGCAGGTATGTGTGTATTTTATAGAGCAAATTTTATATTATGGAAATATTAAACTATTTTCACTGAATCTTAACTAAGAAGCATTCTCCTTGTTTATTATTTTGATAATTGAATTATATAAGTTTGATGGACAGAAATTTACCCATTCTATCTATGAGCATTTAGTTTGCTTCTAATTTTGTAAATAAGGTCAGAGTGTGCATCTGTGTACATATATTTCCTACTTGCTTTCTCTCAAGGTAGTCTTCTAATAAACTTCTAGAATTGAGTATGAAAATTTTTATTGAAGATGGCACTTTAGGATTAAGTATCTCCACCTTTCTTGCAAAGTGCTGTACTCTTTTATAGCTTTGATTCTCTGTAAAGCACATCCTTTCCTAGTATTAAAAGCTTTAGTGTGGCGGCAGAGGAGAGAGTGCCATCTGCTGTCTCAAAAACAACATTCCCTGCAATTTCCTGCTCACTCCTGGAGAACATGACAACATACCAGCCAAGGTGTTCTGCTTCCAGGCTGAATATTACATGAAGGGCAGAGTACATACCAAGGAGGTCACAGTGCCAAGCTACCGGCTTATATAATTTCAACACAGAGCACAGCCAGGCAATATTTCCTACCTGCTTTGGAAACACCATGTCCTAACAATTGGTTGATGGGAGTGTGGGACACAAGCCATTGTGAAAGAATGGGTGTTGTGCTTTGGACTGTTGGTCACTCAGTCCAGTCTATCTTCTCACCAATGCAGATTGACAACTTGTGTCATTAGATTGTTCTCCTGTCCAGCTCTGTCCTTTTGCCACTTCGCTCTACTTGTCAATATGCTTTCTCAGTATCTTTGGATTTAGGTTTCCTTGAATCTTACCTCAGTGTTCCCTCTGCTTTCCCCAGGAATCTTGCTTCTTTTGCCAGTCCCTGAAAAGCCCCTACTAGTTGTTTCCATATCACCTTCCATGACTGCTCTTTGGTTATGTTATGGGTTTTTTTCTGAGGACAAAGTTGAAACTGTTTTCCACATCACTAAAGACTCATGATTTGGCCCCTACAATTTATCCAGACTGATCACTCATAAACTTTGTGTTTTCAATAGACTGGGGCAGCATTGACCAAGAAAAATAAAATACAAACCACATTTAAAATTTTCTAGTTAAACCAGTAAACAAATCAAGCAAGCAAACACAATACTCTCCAACAATGACAGGTAACCCAGAATCTTATCATTTTAACATTTGATACCACAAACTTTTCAAGTGCCCAATAACTGTATATATTTCTAACTCTAGGAGTTCCAGGGTACATAAAAGTCCCCCGAGTACCTGAGTTTTGTTTCATCCTCCATGTCTTTGCTCGTGCTTCTCTTTCTACCTGGAATGAATTTTCTGTAATCTGGCAAAATCTTACTCATCTTTAAAAAACTTGCAGAAATAGCTCCTTTTGCAAATGGATTCTGTAAAGGTTATTAATCACCCCACTTCACCACTCTACTTTTTCATGCTTTTACTTTATATTTATATTATCTATTATAATGTATATTTACATTTATATATGATTTAGTCATAGATTTAACGTGGATTTTGAGCATCTTTAGGGCAGAGATGCTCACTTACCAGTTCTGTATCTTAAGTCAAGAACAGAGCACAGTCTCACCATCGATGTGCAATAAATAAATGAATGGACGAGCACTAGTCAATTTACCACCAGTTGTCTATGTTGGTTGCTTATTCTTACCCTCATATCACCTTACAGGGCTCAATACAACTTTATGGATAGACTTACTCAGACAAGCCATTGTTTCTTTTATTATTTTATTCTCAGAATTAGAGGCAAAATAAACTAACTGACAGGGAAAGAAAAGAGGTTGCTGGCTTGATTTTGATGCCTGTCTCCACACTGATATCCTGGGTGTTCTATGAGAATTAGCTTTTCAGGTTAAACTGAAACTACCATTTCAAAGTTTTCAAATTTACCCGTCTTATACTTTGAAAAAAGTGTTTCTTTGAGATAAGCTTCTCCTTAACAAAATTTACTCAGATGTGTAATGAGCGGGAGTTAGAAAAAACTCCCTTCTTCTAGTTTCTAATATGTGGCTTCTGAAAGAAAAGTATGAGGGAAGACTGAAGATCAGGTTGTTGACATAGTATTCAAAAAAATTTGAGATGCTTCCTTCCCCTTCCCTTATTTTATCTTATTCTATTTAATTTTATCTCAGCACTTTAAAATAGGGAGCACTTTAAAAATGTTAATTCCTGACAGTTTTCATAGGGAAGTAGCAGCATGACAGATCTCAATGTGTGTATCACACTGTCCTACATGGAATTGTATAAATGACGAAAGATTAGGTCTCTGTTCTGGTATGTGGTGAACCATCACCAAATGAGCTGAAATAATATACCTGGATGCTATTTTCTTACATTAGAAATTTATTACTGGGACCATGTAAAATATGAAGATGAATTATAAAAAATAGAAATCTGAAATATAATAACTATAGAAATAAATATAATCATGCTTGGCCTCTGTAACTTACTTTCCATATTTATTTCCATATTTATAATATATACTTATATACATATATTCTTTTATATACTTTAAATGTACCTTTGCCTTTAAGTAGGTACATTTTATATACTAGGCAATATATATATATGTATATGTATGTATATATATATATTCACAGATACATATATTCATGTTTATGTATATGATGCCCGAGATTAGTGGTATTTAAAATAAATGAAAAGGGATTTGAAAGATAAAATTTACTGGCCCAAAATAAAAATATTCATGGCGAAATTAAACTTAAAAAATACAGAATTGTCTCAAAATATGAAATTACAGAAATTTTATCTGTAGCAAATTAATATTAATATTATATTTCAAAAAAATTTAACATCAAACAGGAGTTCTCGAGTATGTGCTATGATAAATAGCTAACCGATGACTATAAATTAAATGAATTCGTTATGCTTGAGTAACTTTAAAAAAAACAAAAGTGTAAAAATATTATAAATTGTGAAATATTGTATACAATATTATAGAGCAAGATATTATGTACTGTAAGATGTGGTGACATTCTGATAGATTTGCTATAATGTGAGATGTAGACCTGAGAGTCTACAACCACATTAGAAGGGCTCATTTTTCAACTTTAATAGACTTTCTTTCTCAGAGCAGTGTTCACTTAACAGAGGAATGAGTAGAAGAGTGCTCTCTTTTACTCTCCCCAACATGCCAGTTTCTCTGATTATTAACACTGTGCACTAATGTAGTGTGTGTTATGATTGCTGAGCCAACATCATTACATTGTTATTAACTAAAGTCTATAGTTTTCATGACATTCTTGGCGTTGTGCATTCTAAGGGTTTTAACGAATATATAATGACACTCGTCCGCCATTATAGTATCCTCGAGTGTGGTTTCATGGCCAAATGACTCCAATGTTAAGGCCAAAATATCTGTGATCTGATTTCCATTGCAACTTGCAAATGGAATATAAATTCCATTTCTCATGACCAGTTAAGACTGTCTCATTCACCTGAGGTCTCTACACAGCTGTTGCTAATAACTAGCATGAACTTGTCCAAAACCATGTTGCTTCTTACTTTGGAAAAGGGTATTTGTAAGGTATAATTTTCCTCGTTAGTCTATTCTGCTTCCTTGTCTTATTTTATTGGTATAATGGTTATTTTTCAGGCTTGGTACTTTTCGTGTTTTAATTTTTTCCTTTTACTGTCATGATAGTCTATTTGCATGGTGACAGATTTCATCTTCTCTGGGACTGTGTTCCAACGTTGGAGACAAGTGCTTTCTCACCTGTCAGGGTGTTCATTGTTATCATGCTTATTCAGGACGTCTATCAAGGTTCTTCGTTTCCTTCTTTTTCCAGTTGACTGCCTCTGAGACTGGACCCTCATTTCTTATTGTGTTCCAGATTCATTTTCACAGATTACTGCTTATCTTTTGATTTCCTCATAAATATCATTCTAAAGACCCAGAGAATTATTTTTTAGGAAGCTGTGGCTGTTTTAAACTTCCCGTCTTTTGGGATATTTTGATGGACTGGTCAGCACTCGCATGTCAGGTACAGGACTCTTATAAAACAAAGTGAGACATTATTCATAAAAAGAATACTTTTGGGAGGGTACCTAAAACTTTTTAGTAACACTCCACACTTTACCAAGTGCTGGTTCTTGTCCTCAGAAAGCTCAGCATCTAGTAAGTATTTGATGGTAGAGGATGGTTGTTTATTTATTCCTTCATTCAAAACAATGTTTGCTGAGGCACCAACTACGTCTTAAGCATCATGCAACAAGAATATAATGTTCCAAAATTGTGATTTGATGCTTAAATACTAAAAGTAAGCAAATAAGACCTAGAATGAGTAATAAGCTCTCTGAAATCAGGGGCCAGTTGCTTACAATCATAACAGCAAACAGCTTAGGAACCACGATAGGGCAATTGCTACTTCCCTGCTCTACTAGTTATAGGACATCATCCGCATGGCAGACAACGTGAAGTTTGATAATAAAAATCACCGAATATCTGTTCTAGTTTGTTGTGTAAATATCTGTCTCCATATCTTCCTCATTAACAGGTGTGACTTCAATCATTATTAATAAATCCTTTTGTCATAGAGCCCTGGTAAAAAGCCCCTTTATGTATAGCTAATTATGCAAAATTGAATCTAACTGCTTGTAATCGATGGTCAGGGTCAGGATTCTTGTACCCACACAGGATACAGAAGAGTTATGTCCTCTACAGAAATCCTGTCACAAGATTTGCTTCTACCTGATGTATAGTTTGTAGAAACTTTCTCCCAGATACTGGTTTTCTTATTTTCCTTGCACTGAGGCTTCCACACCCTATCCTGACTTTTCAGCTTTCCTCTGTGCGTTTCTTGACAAATTGGGTGTTTTATTTCTTTATTCTCTAATTAGAGGTGATTTCCCTGCTATCTGAGCAAAGTTCCAAAGTTTTGTATTCAAAACCACTTAGTACTTCAGTGCATCATGAGATCCAATGAATTGTCATCTAGTTCATCCTTTCAGCTTTTAGAAGCCATGTCATATTCATCCATACTATCTCAAAGCTGATCCAGCCTGATGGTGTGGTCCATAGTTAACCTGGGTAGATACCAAACTATTATGGAAAAATAACTGAATTGTCATTTTCTCATCTGTTAGTTCATCCATTCAACATTTATTTCTGTGTCAGTTTTGATTCTATGCTCTGGGAATGCAGAGATGAATGAGTCCTTATAAAACTCATAATCTTATTAGATGGAAATTTTAAAATCACTGCAAAAATTGGTGATGAGTAAATTTCCTTTCGTTTTTCTTTGGTTGTTGTTTTTTATCCCATGACCTCTTCAGTTTTCTTCCTACACATCCAAAGAACTTGAAGTGAACTGGGATTAATAGTGGCTTCTAAGGTGACACCAACCCCTTCTAGTAAAATGCTGATATATAGCATTAGAGAGATCTTTATGATGGAAGCTTGGAATTGCATTAGAGTGATTAAGAATAACTGATGCGTTTTAAAACATGTTTTGTTAACTTGTAATTTATTACTTGAAGAATATGGTTAATAAGTGGTCAGTAATATTTTTATTGATGGATTTGTAGAAATAATCTCAAAACAATATGCAGATGAAACAACAGAAATAAATTTTATTGCTCATTATAGATATATGATACAAAATGTATCATGTACTTTTTGGATACTTAGTAAAGATTCCGTTTGCGGGGATCTTGATGGAATAACAATACTGCAAGGCAATAAAATACATGTTAAATCTTTGTTTGTTGAACACATGTCTTCTTATGGGATCAACTAGGCAGTCTATTTTACAACTGATTTTGGTTTTGTGTTCTCTCTTCCTTGTGAAGAAGAATTCCAGTCTCTTATAAATCTCTATCTGGACACTTAATGTTCTCTCTCTCTCTCATCACAGCAAAACTGCCCCTCTGGAATCTCAAAAGCTGAGTAAAATCAGAATGATCTTTGTTTAGGGCGACTTGAAGATCTTTAGACCCTGCCATGATTCTCAAAAGGAAAGAAAGTGGAAAAGAATGGGAAATAGCTGGTAGAGCAATACTTGTCCTTTTTATTTGTTCATCTTTCAACCATAAAGACCATACTCCAAATACAGCTGAGGTGCTGAGAAAGATTATTAATCCCCGGGAGGTGGTCTTGTGTAGTGGTTAGAAGCAAAAAAGTACTTAATAGTTATTGGCGTCTCGATTTCTTCAGTTACAAGATGTTTCTTCCCCTCTACACTTTAACATCTCTGAAATTGGGGCACAAATTGCAATTGATGACAAGCTGTAGTTTAATCATCAGCTTTTATGTCCTCTATGAGTGGCAGATCAAACAATAATGGTACTGTCGTGGTAGGTTAGATGATGTGGCTCTGGCTATGTGAACTGCAGACAAGTTATTTAAATGCTCTGTGCTGTTCATCCCACATTGACAATGCTTGGCAAACAGTCAATTACAGAAACAAAATTGTATGACTTTAATTGCTTTACTTTATATTTCCCTTTACACTATCACTGTGACACAGACTTGAACATAAATTAGATTCATTCTTTATATTAATAAGAGTATATAAGTTTTGAGGTGATTATTTAGTAAAGTTATATTCTAATTATCATGTGTTGACTTAATTTTCCTATTAAAAATGATCACAGAAAGGACCTGAAATAAGTATAGAGAAGAATAACAATATACATCTGCATAATGTATTTTATATTCAAAACCATTTTGCAGTCTAATCCTTATTTGATCTTTACATCTTTCCTCTGAGGGAAAGAGCAGAGTTGTTACCCTCATTTTATAGAAAGGAAGAGACTGAGTGATTATTCAAAGACACTCGGAGACTTCTATAATTCCTTGTGCAGAACTCTCTCCTTCCTTTGAAAACATACCCATATCCACGGCATCAATTCTCATTACTTTTAGATTACCACTTTGATTTCCAGAGTTCTTTAATATTTATAAGATATTTCCAGAATGCATCTTGTCGTTACCCTAACATTCTTACCTGAACCAATCATCTTTTCCCTGTAACAAACCACTGGAGTTTTCCACCAAGGTTTGCTTCTTTGAAAAGTACCATTATCCTCCCACAAAACATGGAGTCATATATAGCCCTTTCCACTTCTTTAATATCCTCCTTAACAGTTTATTAATACCATTGTTCACCGTTCAATTCAGTATCTTCTCTTTCAAACCCCCACTATTATCTTTTTTCTGGAAAGGACTTTTGAAATAAGAGTTAAACTTTGGAAATAGTCACTTAGTCCTCCAATTCATCTTGTCCTCAGCAGAATTAAACTTTATAACATTCATTTTGTTGATGTCACAAAACTTTCCAGTGGCTCAATATTGAAAAGAATGAGATCTAAGGACTAACACACAAAGATCTCAGGTCTGGTGAGTGATATCTTTTGCTCATGGAAGGATGGACTGTAGTGGGCCTTTTCTGACCAAGAGAAACTGACATCATGAATCCATCCTAGAAAAGATCACACCAATCTAGATAAGAGGTCTTCCTAGGTCTTCTCCCTAAGTAATTTTTCAATAAAACTGGTACATATTGTGCTTATTTTTCACTGTACCTTACTCAATAAACCTTTACTGAACACCTTTAAGGCAATAGGAACATAAAAATAAAGAGATCTTACTTTGCCCTTAGTAACTCAGAGGAAACTAAGAAGTGGGGACAAATAAGTAATTGATTACAATGTATTGCAGTAAGTGCCACTGCTTCTAAAGTATGTGTTGGGACTATAAGCCATTGCTGTAACAAAGGCACTCAGGAAAGGTTAGAAAGTGGAGGCAACACTGAACTGATCCTTTTTCCCCTCCCACTGTGTTTAGGCATCATCCAATGGTGCATAGCTTCTCAAATGCCCGAGCTATTTATTGGGTGTCCAAAACTCGTCTTCCCAAACTCCTTTAGAAATTACTGTTATCTTTTGTTTTGACATTAATAATTTCCAATATTTTGTGATTTTCTGTGTTCTTTCCTGAGTTCCTACTAGAACATAAACTCCTAAATACTAGGGATCATGGTTGATACGTTTTAGAGTCCATCACCAAACACAGAAGTTAAATCCATGTGTATTAAGTTTTATCTTTTGATCTTCTGTGCACATACTAAATCTAATGATTCAGAAGTCATATATATAAAGTCACACATTAGCAACTATAATCTCTGATGATAAAAATGAGTTTTTCAGAGAAGAAGGCACTCTACTAAACCACTTATGATTTGTAGTAGAATGTGCCACTAACAATTAAAGTTTCATATAGCAAACCCTAAATTGATTATTATGCAGGCAATGAGTTGGTTATTTACAACTCAGGAAGAAATATACACATATTTGTAAGGATCATTTCAGGAAAGAAAAGGTAATGGTGTATAAGGTGTGGTTAACTATACATGCAAAGTTATAATAGCATGCTAGGTGTAATTAACATTTTCAATCTATAAGGGGGATGTTAGGTCTGTATTTAACATGTATTTAATGTTGCTTATCAAGATCAGGTTTCCTGGAACAAACAGAGGTGACAGTTCTTTCTGGATGCTTTTTCATCAGTGTTTACTAGTGACATGATGTACCCTCTCTTCTTCTTCCCTGAGCACATAAGGAAAGTTGGAGCTCTGACCATTTTGCTTCACTTATTTAAAAGAAACAAAAATTAGATGAAACTAACAAATTAGAAAACTTTATGGAAGAGGTTTATGAATGACTGAAAATAAACTGACTTTTCAAAAATGACTCAATTTGCAATTTAGGAAAAATTCAATCTGTCTAGACTTTGATTTTCTGGATTAAATTCCGAATTCAGTAATAACCATCTTGTCATGTTTTGTAAATGTGAATCTAGACAAGGTTTTAAATGCTAGCACTGGGCAAAGTCACCCTTTGCTTTTTCAAGGAAAAAGACATGAAATAAAACTTAAGCAAAACACTGCTGTTACAGTCTTCACAATTTTTTCAGGGCATTTATAGCGTCAGAGTATAAATTTGTCTTCAAGGCACTTATTAATTTTGTCTCTACAAACAGTTATGTCTCAAGATGCATTATGGGTGAACACTAGCAAAACTTAAAACTAGTAAAATTGAATAAATTTGTACTTGTTGACAATTTGGGGATTCAAATGTATAAACAATCTTTATAAGCTTTTTTCCAGAGTTTAGAAATGGACTAAAATAATTTTATCCATCACTTTTAAATTCTTACAAAAAAACCCCAGTGTTACATGTAAAACATTTCCAAGTTATTAAACCTTTAGGTACAGAAAAAGAAGATTTCTAAAAATGGTTTTATTGTATATTATATTACTTTATGATTTTTTCAAAGAATTCATATGTTAAGACGTTGCTTTATATATGTGTTATAAAGGAGACATACTTCTGACAATATTTCTTTACATCTGCACAAAACAATGGAACTCCCAAATTACTACATCACACATGCTGAGTCAATTTAGTATTATGACTCATCAGCATCTTCTCATTTCATAAGAAGACTGGTAGAAATATTATCAGCAGTGTTTTCGACATATTATTAAGAGATTGGAGACAATTAGTAAATACGTATTTTCAATGGCAAATATATTTCATGAATATAAATTTCCATCTGGCATCTGTTCTTCCATGACAGCCATTCTATTTGTTCACCTGGTGCTTTTATTGGTGAGGCGAACACATAGGTGCTCTCTTCTATTACCTTGGAACACTTGAATCACAACCTGTCATACACCCAGGGCCAGCCATGCACATTCAGCTCACATTTTCATAAGATTTAAAAGAAAGACACAATTTTGGTTTGGGGCTTATTTAACTAAATATTCATAGTATGTTCTAAACATATGCATGTGTGTCCTCACCTTCTCAATACTGTTTGAAATAAAGGTAAAACTCAAGATAAATCACAGGACAGCAATTTTAAAGTATGGCTGGGAAGGCAAGAGTACTCTGACAAATTTATTCTGAAATTTGTCAGGCTTTGACATTTCCTTTAGAACTCCTTAACTTGAGCTCATTTTTGGTTTTATTCCCTGATTATTTCTGACATTGAACAATGGGCTATGCAAGAATAAAACTTGGAATAAAAATTCAAGTTTTCTTATCAAATATAATTTTACCTAAAACAGTCTTAACTAAATGACTAGCTGGTCAGTTTGGAGTATAAATTACTAACACAGCTACATACCTTAAAGTTTTCTTATACTTTGGACTTTTATATAAATAAAGGGGAAAGAAATGACTTCATAAACTTTACCAAATGCTCATAAACCATTTTTGTTTTGATACTGCAATTATACCACATTTCCTTCTTGGGAAGTGAGAAGTTAGACTACCATCCTAAAAGGATTATCTTAAAATACAGTCATGCTACTTCTTTAAAATTCAGCCTACAGACTATTTGTTTTTCAATGACTTGCTTCACAGTATCTGTGTGATGTTCAAAGTTAAAGCTCATTTTTCAGACTTTAGGAAAGCTTCTGAGCTGAGCATTTTCTGGTTTATTCATAAAACTATACTAAGCAGAGAAACAGGAAAGCAGTGAGTAAACAAACGTAGAAACCCAGGAGAAAAGCTGCACCCTGAAGACCTGTGCTAATGGCAACGAAGAGGGAGGGCTCGGCCTCTGGAAGCTTCCCCTGACCTCCTGCTTGGATATTGAAATGCTTACAATAACCCAGACACATGTCAAAACTAGTTCTTTTCCCTGAATAAATAAGGTCCATCATACGTTTGCACATCAACATAGCATATGGTGTGCAAAGAAAATTGCTTGTTGAAATCTCTGAATGATGTGGATTATGTATAAGAGGCATAAAAACATAACCTGCTGCTTTAGTCATTGTTGGAAAAGGTTTGATTTGGTTTCAGCTCAAATTATAAAACAGACACGCTGTTGTTAAAGTCCAAATTTATAGCAATTTCTAGTGGAAAGACCTGGAAAGATGATGTAGGTAAAATAGCTGCTTCTGAGAAGAGGCCACGCAGTTAGAAAAACAAGAACCAATTTTGTTGCTTTGAAATGATTTGCATCTTAGATGTCTCTATTCATGGACAATAAAATGAAAAAGCAGTCTTTTAACTTCTAAGGAGGAAAAGATATGCTCCTGTGTATGAGATTTAAAAAATAATGTTATGATGCAATGTTCCTTCAATAAAATTATTTAAAAAATTCTCTCATCAGGTAGTTTGAGAATTGAATTAAAAAGTATACATAAAGCAAAACAAATAAGAAAGCCTTACTTTTTTTTTTGTTAATATAACATAATAAGTCTGGAAATAAAGAATAATCCCCTGAAAATAATATATCTGGGTAATTTTTTTTTTCTAGCTTGTAACATTTTGTCTCGCTCCTTCCCCAAAGAATAATAAGTGATGCAGTGTTGTCATGAGTAGAGTTACTAGCCCATTTGCATCCTTGGATATGAGTGGTAACCTTTGGTTTTCTTCTTAGTGGAACATGGAGGAGTGTTTAGATGTGAAAGTGATACCTCATCTTGGGGGGTGGGAAACAGACAAGTAGGAAAGATCAGTTAACCTAGTTAGTGCTTCACTGTCCTGTACTGCAAAAAATAATGCCTCTTGGAGATTCAAGTTGTAGAAATAGGTGTCTGCTCATAGCATAGAAGCCACTCCCCTAGTCATATCCGTGCCGAGATGCTTTGATATATTGGAGTAGAAAGAGAAAGAAAGTGTTGCATCAAAATCTAGAAATTAGGAGGTCCAAGAAAGTGCTGAGAGTGTTTGGACTCTACTGGAATAAATGTGTGGGGCTCCTGTGCCGCCTACAATTGTAAGGATCTTACTGCTGGACAACTGTTAGGTTGCTTACTAGCTGTTGGAAATTGGGAGGACAATTGTCCTTAGAGTCTGGCATGAAACAAAAAACTTACTTCTAAAAGACAATGTCACAGGACCCAGGATAAGAGTCACCTCTTACCTTTGTAAGAGATCAAAGATAAAAGTGCTCTGACTTGTATTCTTGTTTTTAGACCATGTTCCAGTTTCTCATAACCCCTTAATCCCCTTCTATAGGCCCCTGAGCTTGCTTTCAGGACTCAGATGGGCTTCTTCCTAGGACCACCAGTGAGTCTGGCGGGGTGGCCAGGAGGACTACTTTGGAAGAACATGGAGGCAACTTGAATTGGGCTAGAATGTTAGCAGATACTAAAGGGACTAAATCAGAGCACCCCAAGCCTCTCAGAATTGGTCTGTATATGCTCCACTCTGACAGGCAGAATAACAGCGAAGGATAAGCCCAGAGGCAAAGGAGAAACTCTAGTTCTTCTAAAACTTTAGCTTTTCCTTTAATCTAAAAAGACATTATTACTCCCAGGACATCCACCCTTCTCCTAATCAAGAAATGCTCCTTTATCCGTAATATCTATAAGAATTTAGAAAGAGGAGTTATCTTTACTTTCAGCTCATTTGATAAATGTGGGTCTGCCCCAGGCACCTCAGAATTTACCACAATGTAAATTCTCCATACATATATTATTATTAAATCTGTGCTTTTCTCTTACTAATCGTGTCTAATGTTAATTTGTTCATTCATCCAGTCTGTAAAGAATCTCAGAGAAACACGGGGAAATTTTCCTTTGACTCCCACAATACTCATAAGAAGTTCTTGGTGGAATTCTGGGTGTGGGAAGAAGAGGCAGTTAGCTGGAAACTAATGGTCAGGGGCAGGGGGTTAGTTTATCTGAACTTTATAGGTACACAACTCCAAAGAGCCAAAGAATCCTAAATACTGATATGATTTTGAAGATGCCTAAAAAGCCACTTGTTACGATAATGTGATAGGGTATGCTTTATAAATTTTCTAGCTTGACTTTCAATTAAAATGTTCTCGACATCTGATTTATTTTATTTTTGCCAAGGCCCTATATATATTAGGGCCAGCCTTAATGTCTTTTTCCCCAGATTTTTGCATTGAAAATTTTCAAATATATAGAAAACTTCAAAAAAAAATAGAAAATTCAAATATCTAATATCTTGATTCATAATTGCTAACATTTTGCTGGTTTGCATTCTTTCTCTTTTTTTTTGTTTAATTATTTTATATTAAGTTGCAACTATCAACAGAATTTATCCCTAAATTTTCTGTAGGAATCACTCCAATTAGAAGAGTCCCCAAATTAGAACTATAATTTGGCAACCTGATCTTTCCCGCTGCTGGTAGGAGAACTTAAATGTCTTTGTGGGTTTTTTTCCCACCTCAACAATATATCTCAGGCTTATCTTATACTTCACCTGCTACAGATATAGATGTAAACAATTCTTTTAAGTTGGCAATTTGAAATCAAAATCTGAAAACTAGGTATGCTTATTCCTACTCTGAAATCATTGTCTCTGGACCAGTTGAGCAGACAGAATTATGAAATATTTTGTTAACATTATGAGTTAATGCTGATATTTTGTAAGTCAAATTTAATAAACAGGTTTATAACTTATTTTATAATGTATCTCTTTTCTTCTACATGGAAAATCTTATTTCCTATTACCCACGTATCTCTCTGCTTTTTTATTCTACAGTAGACATAAGAGTTTCAAAATACAGTATTAACTATTTCTATTGGAGAAGATAATGATGGATTTAAAAAATTTCTCTGTGGTTCTTTTTATTCTGTTAAAAATCTTATTAATGATGGACTTCTCTTTTTAAAATGATATAGATGCTTTAGTTTACATTAACTTGCAATATAGAATTTGATGATTTTGTTTTAAATTTTACAGATTTATTAATTTTATTCAATTTTTAATTTCTTTTTAACATAGTCCAAATTCTTTATTTTCTTTGCACTCATCATGCCATGGATTCATGAGGAATGGTTGTTGATTGCTCAGTCTCTTTCCCACTGGTTCTCACAAAGTGTGCTTCCTGGATGGAGTAGGCATCAATATTTCTTTGGTTCTCTTCTTTTTCTGATCATTTACCTTCACACATTTCAGGTAGATTTTTTTCAACTCTTAGAATACTTAATATATTCAATATGGACAATTCATTCTCTTGGCAAGGCTCTTGTCCTTGCCTCATTTGTTTAAAACATGCATGTGAACTCTTCCAGTTTTGCCATGGGAACAAGGGCCATTCCTCTTTGAACAGTGCCCATTTCCTTGAGGTCTACAATATAACCTTTCTTGTAGATTCCCATGAATATGGCCAAAGGAACAACTCCATGTTTCTGAATATCCTAGAGATTACATAGTAGGTGCCTCCCCTCTTTCCCTCCGTGTTGTTCATTTAGTTGAATTACTGGGAGATGGTGTTTCCATCTGAACATATGCTATTTATTTTATTTAATTAATCTTATTGAGGCAACATTGCATCATGGCATTATACAGGTTTAAAGTTTGCATCACAGTAAATAAACATCTCTATATAATACATTAAATTCACCACCGTCATTCTCGTTTTTCTTTTGCCAAATAATTGATCCCCTCTACCCAGTTAGCTTACCCTGCCCCCTCCCTTCTTCTAACAACTAATTTTATTGACTAAAAGTCTAGCTTTATTTGATTTTGTTCATCTGTTTGCTTGGTTTCTCTACTTACCATATTTGATTGAAATCATATGTTGTCTGTCTCTCTCCTTCTGGTTTATCCCACAAAGCATAGTTGCCCATGGATTTCTTCTTTTTGATAGCTAAGTAGTTTTCTATTTTGTATATACACCACACCTTCAGAGTGCTGCTATTTTAAATGACACATTTTTCTGTGTAATTATGTTATAATTTGATATGGAGATGGATTTATAATTCTCCTTTTGATTAATTTTGGGGTTTTCTATAGTCTGTTTTTTACTTGAGCTTTATACTTAAAATATAAAATATCTCCTTGATTTTAAATAAAAACTAAATAAAAGTTATTCCCCAAATTATTGTATTCTTCCCTATTTTCTCTGTTCTGTTTATATACTCACATATAGGTATAAATTGCATTAGTTTCTGGTTTAATTTTTCATTGTTTGCTTTAGAAAAACTAGTCAAATATATATGTAGATAAAGACACAGATTAATTTCACCTTTATTCTTACACAGAATTTAGTATACTATATAAAGTGCCAGGTTCATCATAATTTGTATGAAAAAAAAACTAATGTGTCTTGATTTTGATATAATATTTCCTGAAAATCATTTTTGATACAAAGAAATTTGCCTTGTTCTTTTTCCTGACTCTATAGTCTATAAGCAGTGTCGCTTATTTAACAGTTACCTCCTTGATTATATTAGAATAAACTTTATTATTACAAATGGGACTTTCAAATAATACCAATTCTTCACAAACTCCCCCAAAATTGAAAAAGGCAAACTTGAAAACAAATTTTATCAAGTTCAATGTTACCCTGAGTCTAAAACCAGACATGGAATCACTAAAATAACTATAGAACAATATCTCATTAACATAGATGCAAAAATCCTCTCCACAATACTAGTGCATTAAATTCAACAGCTCATTAATAAATTATATACCATGATTAACTGAGATTTATTCCAGGGATGTACGGATGGTACAAAATACATTAACCAATAAATGTAATACATCACATCAGCAAAAGTAAGGACAAAAATCACATAATAATCTCAAAAGATACAGAAAAAGCATTTGACAAGATTCAGCATCCTTTTATGTCAAAAACCCTCCAAAACTCAGTATAGGCATATTCCTCAACATAATACAAGCTTTATATGACAAATATACAGTGAATATTATACTCAGTGGGGATAAACATGTCTTTCCCTCTAAGATCTGACCACTATTTTGCAAGATAATGTTGCAAAATACAAGAAAAGGACATAAAATGCATTCAAATTAGAAAAGAAGTACAACTTTGTCCTCTTTCATTTCTGATTTATTTATTTGTGTTTTCTCTCTCTGTGAATTTATTTTGGCTTTTGTCTATTTTATTTGTATATTTGGTTATTCATTTTAATATAAAAAAGGGGTAACACTTAAATAATCAACATTGCCATGATATAGCTGCATGATATGCCCTTGACACTGAAGTCAATTCCCAAAGACACCTCTAAGGCTAATGGGCTGTCACTGAGAATATCAGCTGTATTTTCTTTGATGTACTTTAAAGTTTCTTACGTCCAAGTCTATATTCCATTCTTAATTACTTTTTGTGCTCTGTTATAAGATAGCGGTCTAGCTTCTTCTCTCTCTCTCTCTCTCTCTCTCTCTCTCTCTTTCTCTCTCTCTCTTGCAAGTGGCTGTCCCATTTTCCAAACAATTTAAAAGATCGTTACCCCATTGTATGCTCCTGGCTCCTTTATTATAAATTAATTGTCAATTTATATGAGAGTTTATTTCTGGATTCTCAGTTCTGTTTCATTGATCTATGTGCCTGATTTTATTTCAGTACAATACTGATTTTACTTTTTTGTTTTTTGAAATCAAGGAAAATTGTATCTTCATTTTTGTTATTTTTTAGGATTGGTTTTGCTATTTGGGGTTTTTTTACTTACAAATAAATTTCATGAGTTTTTGTTCTACTTCTATAAAAAATTCATTGGTATTTTGATGGACATTGCACTAAATCTGCATATTGCTCTAGGTAATATGGCCATTTTGAACAATGTTAATTATTCCAGTTCATTCACATGGAATAATTTTCCATTTCCTCAAAGTTAGTAGAATGAAGTAAATAGAACTTAGAGCAGGAATAAATGAAATCAAAATAAAAAAGACTATTCAAAATCAATGAAATGAAAAACTTGTTTTTGAAAAGATAAAGTCACTGTTGGTAGAAATGCAAATTGATGTGACTATTATGGGAAGCAGCACAGAGATTCAAAAAATTGAAAATAGAAATTTCAAATGCTCCCATTATTCCACTTCTGGGTATTTACCAAAAGCAAAATATATCAACATGAAATCAAAGAGATGTAGCTACACCCCATATTCATTTTAGCATTATTTATAATACCTACAAGCTGGAAACAACCTCAGCATCTGTCTACAGATGACTGGATAAATATGTGGTGTGTGTACACAATAAAATACTACTCAGACATTAAAAAAGATAAAATCCTGCCATTTACAGCAAAGTAGATGGAACTGGAAGTTATGCTTGGTTTGGTAAGTCAATAGGAGGAAGACAAACATTGTATGATTTCATTCATATGTGGCATACAGAGAAACCAAACAAAGGAACCAAAACTGGTAAGAATTGACTTTTAGTCTGTAATCTGAAATTAGTCGTTACCAGAAAGGAAGGCGCAAAAGGTGGGCATATTGGGTAAGAGGGGACAATTATATGGTAAAAGATAGAATTGGACTGTTGATGGAAAACCTAGTGTGTTACATACAGATGCTGATTTATAATAGCGCAAACCAAGATATAATGCAATATTGTCAATAAAATAAAAATAATTCAAATAGAAGAATTTTCCTCCTAAGGATTAAAGGGATAGATACCCCAAATTTAGGGCATACACATTAACTACATCCTTTCTATAATTGAAGGTGCATTTAGAACTCAAAGATCATGTTCAGAAAAAAACAAGATTAAATTTGGTTGGTATAATTTCTATCTATTCTTTTAATTTTTGAATTTCCATTCTTATTAATTTTAAACACACAAATTATTTTTCTAACAATGATTCTTTTTCTAAGTATCAATGTTATCATATATCTCATCTATATCTGACTATTTTCAAGGGACCAAGACTACTAAGATAGGAGGCAATATTTTTGAGAATAGTAAGAAAAATTTGAGGTTCTCTATGGATATACATTGTGTCCTTAAATTCAGATATAATTTAGTCAATTATTATAGAAATGATATTCAAGATGCTTAGGAGTGAGCAGTGAGAAGAAATTGATAGTAATCAGATTATTTTGTTAAATAATGACTGCTCTAGGTGCTTTACAAACACAGTCTAATTAGCTCCTACAGTATCCTTCAAATTAATCATCTCCCTCTGTCAAGTAGTTTCAAAGACATCACTGTATGCTTAAAGTCTGATAACTATTGGTAGGTCTGAGATTTGAGTCTCTCTGTTCATGATTTGAAATTCTGTGATTTTTTTTTTTTTCCCTTATAGACTCTGTTGTCATGAAAATACCTGTATGAGAACAAAAGTGTGAGTTACAATGGGATAACAGGAGAGATTTTCTCAACAGAGCAAGCATCAGAACGATTAGAAAATGCTATTTAAACATATTCCCAGGATCTACTACATCTAGTAGATACTCAAGGACTTTTAAAGTTTCCTGGGTGACTTAATACATCCTTTCCATGGAAAGGGGTCAAACAATTCCTGAAATAAGAGTATTAACAAGATATGTTGATTATAGCTTATATAAAGATAAGGACATTCGCCTTTGTAGGGCAAAAATAAAGCCTTAGGTGGAGAATTTCTTGGAACTCTATAGAAAGAAGATGTGGAATTTAAGCCTGGGAAAATAGATCATGATTTATTAATCCAACATACTAAACTTATTTCTCAAAAGTTCATTGAGTTTCTTTTGAGTATTTCGAAACATATACCTCAGAAGATTATGCTTTACTACCTCTGAGGCCATTCAAAAGAATCTGCAGCAGACTCTTGAAGGCAATTCTTAAACAGTAGTTTCATATGTTATTTTAGTGATAACAACTTTGTGTAGTTTGACAAAGGAAGAAGCCAGACTTCCTCATACAGGTCTTAAACAGATTTCAAAAGAAGTTACCTTTTTTTTTTTTAAAGATGTTTAAAATAGTCACATAATTTTAAAGGACAGAAATTAGGCTTCATGCATAATTTAAAATATAGCCCCATAGTATAAAATAGCAACATAAGATTGGACAGTCAATTAAAAGAACTAATAGTAATTTGACATTGCAGTTAACGCTAAACACTAAATCTGTTTAAAAATGAAAGTTTAAAGTTTTTATTTTCTGTATATCAAATCATTTAACGTATAAAAGATACGGTTTATAAAATCTCAGGTTTAGGAAGGTTTTTATTCTCTAGTCCAACTGCTCATTCTTTAGTTGAAAATCTTTCGCAATGGAAATCATACCATTTCTTGAGAATTATCTTGATATCATCATGATATAAAAATTTTTCTTCTCTTGAGATGGAATCTGCTTTCTTCTTGTTTCTTCCTTTCATTCTCTGTCGCTACCAAGCATATCGTCTCCCTTTGGCTGTCTTAGCCTTCAAAAGTCTGCTGATAACAAAAATGCCCATCCTTCTTCTCACTCCAGACATGTCCATCTCCTTCATTGTTGTTCATACAGCATGATTCCGAGTCTCCTCGGCATCCAGGCTGTGCTCCTAAAAACAATTCTGCTTTCTCTACAGTCCTCTTAAATATGCATATCCACAGCATTTTGAAATGCTTTGAATAACATTTACTAAATTCATCTCATGACATAGCACCATAGCAGTGGAGTATAATATAGTAGAAAGACTGCTCATTTGTCTAGATTGGACAGTTTTTAATTATCTCTCCTTCAACATTTGTCTTCTATTGGACTATTAGTTCTCTGAGGTAAGGAACATGTTGGTCTTCATTCTGTCTTCCATGTCTGGAATAATGCTTATCAATTGCACAATCAGTGTTCTCTGAGTATCCATTGATTGAACAGATAGAATATTTTTATTTCAAATCAGTAGCTTTAGTGGAGATCTGACATAACTGGTTCATAACAGTAAACTTCTTAATTATTTCTTCCCATAGCTATAAAATTTTTTAATATGACTTTTTCAAAAGGGCGAGATGTGAGATAATGAGATGATTCTGTGACTCTGACCTGTGGAGTACTTAAGTTACAGGTATCTATTTTTCCTTATTATTTCTTTTATCTCTCACTTTGGAGGGAGGTTGTGTCAGACAATTATCTAGTTGACTGGAAATTGCCTTAATATTGTGCTCTCAACACTTTAATCATGACTATGGATAAGGAGGAGAAGTATGAGTGCCAATAGGATGGATTTTGAATGTACGAGAAATACCCTGGAATTTGTATCCCAATTGATCTCAGCAGATTGTAAGGGTGATATAATTTCTTTCTTTTTCATCTAATGCACAAAAAGATACAATACTGGAATAAGTCATGCATGATACTGTCCAACTTGAAAATGAGCTCAGGTCAGATCAGAAGCTATGAGAATATCTAAAACCAGGGAAGAAGAGAGGACTCTGCATTTGTCTGCTGGGTTTTCACCAGTAAGCTTTGAGGGCCTTTGCAGAAAGCATGCGGGCAATATCTGGGAGAAAATCATCCTGTGAAATGGTACACAATCAAACAATTGAGAGAGAGTTACAAAAAAAAACCCATAAATGTTTTGTTAAAAGGAGAAATAAATTCTATCTTGGGTTATATAAGCAGAATAAAGGAGGAGGTAGACTAGTTTTCCAGTGGATATTTGGAATTTTATATTTCTTATCAGTTGTCATTTTTCTAAAGCAATACTGAAAACCAAAATATCTCCCAGAGTAGAACTGAGATGGAGGATATTTTCTTTTTCATTATTTGATGAAGAAATAAGAAAATCAGAACAATTATTCTTAATTTGGCATATGCTTCATAATTGCTTTTATTTGTTTATAATACATGTGTAAATGTCCCTCCTCCTAAAAATTCTTACTCCTACACCTAGAGTAGGCAGAGTATATGCATAATTTAAAAGTTTTACAGAGGTTTAAATGCATCCAGTTCTGATAACAAAACTAGATAGTGGTGAGTGGTAATTAGAACTTTGGTTGCTGTTTGTGTGTGGTATACACATTTACCAAGAGTGAAACTGTGCTTCTGAAATTTGTGTTGTATTGTAAACCAATGGTACCTCAACTGACAAAACATAAGGAAAGAAATAGCTTAGAAAAGAAAATTTATTGTGATATAATGATAATCTATAAGTGCAAAATAGCATATTAACTAATCACCAAATTCCCTGGGAAAATCAGTTAATTAATTTCCACCCAAGGTCTATTACTATTTCTAAAGTTAGTAGCTACCAGTTATGGGTCCTATCAGTTAATTCGAGGTAACTATATGTGCAGAGTGGGCTGGCTGGGAAGGGTATCGGTAGAGAATCATTGTGCTTCTTTCCTATAATTGCCACAATCACATGCTGAGAATGAATTTTCTTATCTCCTTTCACTCCCTCCCTCAAGTCTCCTCTTGTACCTGGGGAGCTCAGGCCTTGGTGGGTCAGACAGGTCTCGACTACACTGAACCTCAGATGGGACTAGACCTTAGATTGCATGTAGTTCATAATTTAGGAAAGATATTCAATTCAGTAACTCTACTGAAATCTTTATTCAGTTATTTTCTAATTATTGCCACAGCATTAATTTTGCAAACAGTCTTCATGGAAAAGCAGTTCAGTCATCTTTTTGTCCTGCAATCTTGGACACTGGTTTGAAAGATAAGCTGATTTTCTGCTTAAAAAATGTGTAAGACCTCTTACTTATCAGAGAGTAGGGAAAGATGGCTGTCTTTGTCCGTAGCTTCATCACTCTTCTCTGTTAACTATACTTTACTCTTCTAATTTGGATGCTCATGGTTTAGTGGGAGATTTTTCCAGTTGTTTTTGTAATTATCTGACCATAAAAATGAAGGAAGATAAAGTAAGTTCAGTAGTAATGGGAATGTCCTCCCAAATATTCTTACAATTTTCTCCCCTTGGTTGCAGGAATGCAGAGGCCATACAAAGTTTAGTTTAGAGCTTGAGTATGTTTTGGCTCAAAACAATGTAATCCAAACATAATTTTATTCTAGTATCAGAGACCTAACTAGGATAAGTTTTCTTTGCTTGAATATTATCAAGGGTTGTCTTCCAAAGTAAACTAAAGAAGTTAAACTCAGAGCGAGGTCACAGCTTTTGGGAGAAAGAAGCAACTGAAGTTAAACTCAGAGCGAGGTCACAGCTTTGGGAGAGAAAAGCAACTAGGACCAGATCTTCTTCTCATACAGATGAACAGTCAGGTAAATTTTGGGATGAATGAACATCTCACATTTGATGTCTTTGACAGAAGCTCAGAAATCCCTCTAAAAATCACTTCCTCTAAAAGAACAAGCATACTTGAGAACACAGTCTCAGTACAAATAGTTGCACAAAGCATCACTTACATCCTCTCTGTTATTAAATCCATCAATCCTAAGGAAGATATAATGGCCAAGCAACCATTTTGGAACCAGGAAGATGGGAATATGGAAGTGAGTAGCTGGTTACTTTTATCTTTTCTAAATTAGCTTTTTAGCAGACACATGCATTGACCATTCCCTACTACTCCATTCCGTTAGTTTAGTATTAGTATAAAGAATTTTTATAATGCAGTACTTAATTCCTTAAGCTATAGAACTAGCCTCCTGCCTTTTCTTTTAAGAGAGGTACTGGAAGAAGTTTTTCCCATCTCAGCATAAATTTAAGTCAGAATGAATAACTCTCCCATGGAAGGTATACATGTTAAGCCTCTCATTTTAAAAACAAATTTAGTCTTTTTTAAAAGACATTTCAGATATGGTGGATTCAGTGTGAATATGAGTTATATTTGGAACAAATGGTTGTCTCAGGCTCCAATGTTCATGTAAGGAGACAAAAGCTTTCCCAAGCCTTGAGGTTGGCCCCCAAAGCAGATTTCTACATTAAAATCCTCATCACAGTGCCCTGGTGGCCTAGGAGATAAGGCCACTGGATTAGGTCACATACACCTCAAGGACCCAGGTTCAAGACCTGGGATTGGTGGGAACAACCAGGATGAACAACTAAATTAAAAAAAATGAATGTTTCTTGATACTTTCTTCCTCCCTGAGTCCATGTTCACCTTCATTCCTGCCTGCAACTGTGCTTTACAGAAAAATCTTATAAAAAGAAAATTCTTTTCACTCCTTAGTTTTTCCCAGGTAAGACTCCTGATATACATAAAAACGCCCTCTGAAAGCATGCTAATGACTTTGATGATTAACATAACCATTGCCACTTGTCTATTGACATTCTCACCCTCACAGATCTATCTCATCACTTCCAAATGATTGACAGTGACCTTTCAGATAAGGAGGTACCAGTGCATAGTGAGCTCAAGTTTGAGTCTTAGAGTCAGAGGAGTTTAGGCTTAAAATTCCAACACTATACTGATTAGAATGACCTGGGACAATTTACTTCATCTCCTTGATGCTCAGATTCCTTGCCTCTACAAAGGAGATAATGTTAAACCTCAAAAGAAGAGAGAATATTTATTATGTGCCTGATGTAGAGTCAGCAGCAAATAAATGACATTTTTTGGCTACTTTACTTATTAAATTGATTTTTCCCTCTCCTCTTACCAGTTAATCTGAGGAATTAAAATCCATAGTAATGATGATTATAATACTTGCTGCTAATAATTATAACTTCACTTCACATTTACTTGAGTGATAAATGTACCTACATCGTCTGGCTTTATAATAAATATTCCTATGTTTCAGATCAATGATGAAAATTAAGGTGGAATATTCTAAGTATAATTCGTATCCGGCCCCACTGCCCCCCACAAAAGACATTCCCTACTGTTTTTTAATTTAAATCTCCTTTCTCCTCTATTGATTAGACTTGATCTTTTTTGTTATTGTTCACAGTGAATATCATTAAAAATCCAATTTTATAACACTGTAGTGGAAAAGGTAACTTTGGGGAATGATTTAAACTGGAAACACGTTTTGTTTACAGCACTCACTTTATCCCTGATATTCTGGGTAGAATGTGAGCTGCCTCAGGCCACTGACTTCTCAGGTATTTATTAATCCTGAAGAAAGCTTCAGGCTGAGGTCATTACTGCTTAATTACAGTTTGTGATTACTGGCACTTACTTCAGTGACCTTAATCTGTGTGCTGGCCTGTTTGTTCACCAGAGAATCCGTGCAGCTGGAAAGTTTGTCTGACTAGAAAGTATAAATGGAAGTTTTTGGCTTGGATTGCAGACTGTTCTTGCTGAAATGTCAACACATTTTTCTCCCATCTGGATATCGTTAATCACAGCGCTTGCTTTGATACAGTTCTTCCATAAGCTTTGTTTCTGAGGTGTACCAACTTATCAAATGTTGTTTTAAAGTGAATCTTTGAGCATAAATATTCCTCCATCATTATTTACTCATTGTGGGTACAGCAGACAAGGACTCTTTTGAGCACGTCAGCATATCAGAACCTGTAGTTTAGGGACCATTACAGACACTGGAAAGAATCTGAATTCTGTGATCATTCTAGAACAATATTGTTCAAAGATCACAGGGAGGGCGATCTCATCTAGTAGAAAGAGTACTTGGCTAGGAACTGGAAAATCTGGTAGGCTTCTGTTATTAATTGCAACTGATTCTTGGATGAAACAGTTTCACTTATTTATTCACACATTTTTCTGCCACAAATAATTACTGCGGGCTTTCTATGGATCCTCACTGGGTAGGTATTGTGGATGCTGAAGTGGGTGTGATCTGAGATAGTACTGACTCTTTCATTATTATGTCTACCTTTCCCAGTGTCTGACATTATGTAAATCCTATGAAATATGTGTAAATCCTGTGTAAATATGTGACAGAGTTCCAGTAAAATTGTATTTAGGGACAATGAAATTTAAATTCCACCTTTTTTTTTTTCCTTTTTTTGCTTGTCGTGAAGTATCACTTTTCCAGGGTGAAAGCTATTTAGAAATATTAAAATTGTTCTTAACTCATGAATTTACAAACAGTAGTCTGGATTTAGTTTGTAAACTGTCATTTACTAACTCCTAATATGTTACAGAAACAAATAAACAATAGCTTGATCAGTGTTGGTAGCAGATTTTCTGGGGTTATGGGAACATGCAGAAATTTTGAGTGTCTGGTGTTTCATGAGGTAGTTATGATTTCTATACTGGTACCAAAGAGTGAGAAAGAATGGATCAACTGAACCTCTAAAGAGAGTATGTGTAAAAGTCCAGAGGCAAGGGATTATGGCAGCAAGGAACTATGAGATGACAGAACAGCGTATAAGATGAGAAGTAGTGGGAAATGTGTAGTTTGCATATATGTAAGCAGAGGTCATATTATGCATATGCTTAAATGACCTAGAGGGTTTTAGAGCACTAAAAAGCCACTTGGGAAGATTAGTGAGGATGGTGACTTGGTAAAAGCCAAGTCTCATCTCACCATAGAGCAAAAGAGCAAATAGGTAGCACCTCTTTTGCAGACACAAATGCTGAGGAAAAGCAGATACAGAAGTTACAGAGATGGCAACAGCATTCATCACCATAAAAGGATAGGCAAAAATGTTAGCGTTTAGGGATATATCACAGATAAAGAATTCCCAGCCTCAAGAGGGAAAAAGGGTTGTAGTGGAAGGAGTGGAGTCTCAGGAAGAAATGGGTCTCCCAGAAAGTTGCTCCAATAGCACAGAGCTTGCCCCATAGGACAGGGACACAGAGGTGGGGGAATAGGTCTTGGCACACTTGGAAGGAAGACCAGCACCCCATGGGACTGAGTAGGAGGCTCTGAGCGGTATTTACATAGAACACTGCCATAATCAGAAGGCAGCCAGGGAAAACCCCTACCCAAGTCCCTCCCTTCCACTGGAACCAGAAGACCTACCCACAGGAAATCCCATCTCTTGCTTAAAAGCATTGAAAGAGTGTCTCTGGAAGAAGAGATATTCCCACAAGGGAGGATCCTTCAACAGCTACCTGTTAGCACCATACTGTGTGTGAACGTGGAACTGCAGATAATTATAGGCCATCAACAAAGGAGTCATTATTGATCAGACCTGTGATGCTGGGGGAAGGCTTTGCAAAATGTGGATGGTTAGAATAAGTGTAAGATTAATCTACTTTCAAATAAAAATAGAACACAACTCCCAATCCATAGGCTAAACTCTCAGAGCCCCACACAGCGTCCACTTAAGAACTTCAACAAATTCAACAGGTGGTAATGCCACACAGCTCAAGAACTGTCAGTATTCAAACCAAGAGACAGGCTTATTTGGTGCAAGTCAATATCACACACAACACCATCACTGCAGGGAAACCTAGCCTATAGAAATAAAAACAGAATGCCAAACAGCGAAGACACAGATACACACACACACACACACACACACACACACACACACACACACACATATTTGTGGATCCAAAATGATGGATCCAATTGAAATTCCAGTGGAAAATCTAAATGTAACAGACATATGCAAACAACCTGAGGATGTATTTAGGGCAACAGTGATAAACATACTCATGGAAATCAAGAAAATAGTAAAGGAAGAAAAAAGAGCAACAAAAAAAAGGGAGGAGAAATGAAGCAAGATGTCAAAGAAATGAAGACTATAATAGCTGAACTAAAGAGTTCAATAGGAAACTCAAGATTAGGATGGATAAAATCTCCAATAGTATCAGTGAGCCAGAAAATAGGGCGAAAGAATGTATTCAAGACAACCAACAGAGAAAACATGAATAAAAAGATATGAAGACAGTATTTGAAATCTATGGGATACCATCAAAAGGAATAAGATTTGCATCATAGGGGTCCCAGAAGGAGGAGAGAGAGAGAGAAGCATACAGAAACTGTATCTGAAGAAATAATAAATGAGAATTTCCCTAACCTGAGGAATGAAACAAGTCTCCAGACACAGGAAGCTCAAAGAATTACAGATAAAAGAAACCCAAGCAGGCCTATACCTAGACACATTGTCACCAAAATGTCAAAGATACAAGATAAAGAGGGAATTCTAAAAGCAACTAGAGAAAAAATACATCACATACAAAGTAATGTCAGTGGATTTCTCAACTGAAAATTGATAGGCCAGAAAGGAATGACGTGATATATTAAACATTCTAAAAGAAAAGGATATTCAACCTAAGATACTATACCCTGCAAGATATTACTTAAAACTGAAGAAATGATAAAATGCTATTCAGATAAGCAAAGGTTAAAGAAATTCATCATCACAAAACCACTTCTACAGAAAATACTAAATACGGCTCTATAAAGCATAAAGAAACCCCACTTTAAAAAAGCAGCAAAATAGAAAAAGTGTGAAAAAGGAGAGGAGAATAAAAATGTGGATGGCTAGAATAAGTGTAAGATTAATCTACTTTCAAATAAAAATAAGAAATGAATTCTCAATGCTAACCTCAGGGTAACTTCTATCTCTAGGGAAAAAGTAAAGAGCAAAACATAAGTACACTCAAACCACCTAAGAAGACAATGAAAAGAACAAAGACACTGTAATAACACCCAGATGACAAACTAAAAAATGGAATTAACAGCTACGTATCAATAATCACAATAAATGTTAATGAATTGAATTCAACAATCAAATGACTTTAGGTGGCCAAATGAAATATAAGGCATAATCCAACTTTTTGCTGCATTCAGGAAACTCACCTTTCAAAAGATAAACACAAGTTCACAGTCAATGGTTGGAAGCAAATCCTATGGTCAAATGACAAGCAAAAAAAAAAAAAAAGAACAAGAAGGAACAGTAATATCAGATAAAACAGACTTCCAACTAAGAAGCATAAAAACAACAGAGGTGGACATTATATAATTATTAAGGGGTCAATCCAGCAAGAATACATAATGCTTATTAACATGCATGCATCAAGTGAAGGAACATCAAAATATTAAGCAAGTATCGTTAGAACAGATGAGAGACATTGACAGCAACACCATAATAGTAAGAAACTTCAGTGCTCCACTTACAACAAGGGGCAGACCAACCAGGCAGGCAATTAACAAAGACATAACAGCTTTAAATGACCATTTGTAGCTTTTAGTTCTAATAGACATATACTTAACACTTCACCCAGTGGTGGCAGATTTCACTTCCATCACAAGTGCACATGGAATATTCTCAAGGATAAATCATATGTTAGGACACAAAACTTGTCTCAACAAATTTACCAAGATTGAAATCATACCAAGCATCTTCTTTGAATGCCTTAAAACTAGAAATTAATGACACAAAGAAGACTCTAATTAACTGGAGAATACACTTCTGAATGACTCTTGGATAAAAGAGGAAATCAAAGAAAAACTTAAAAAATACTTAGAGACAACTGAGAATGAAGTTATGAGTTACTTGGATCTATGGGCTGCAGCAAAAGTAGTAGCAGAGGGATGTTCCTTGCAGTGCAGGCTTACATCAAGAAACAAGAAAAATAGCAAACTCTGCATTTAAAGTCACCAGAGAAAGAAGAATAATTAAAGTCAAAAATAAGTAGAAGAAAATAATAAAAATTTGAGCATAAATAAATCAAATAGAAACCAAAAGATAATCCAGAAAATAAATGAACCCAAAAGTTGATTCTTTGAAAAAATAAACAATATTGATACACCGTTGACTGGAATCATAAGGAAAAAAGAAAAAAAAACCACTAGAATCAGAAATGAAAGGGGAGAAGTCATAACAGATACCACAGAAAAAAACAAGCATCATAAGCGACTATTGTAACAACTCTACGCCAATACTAATCTACTACAATACTACGCCAACTCTACACCTTCACAACAGAATTTTAGAAAATACAGTCTGCCAAGATTGAACCTGGAAAATAGGGAAACCTGAAAAGAACAATTACAAGCAAGGAAATTGAAGAAGTAATCAAAAATCTCTGTAAAAATAAAATCCCAGGACCAGATGCTTTACTAGTGAGTTTTGCCAAATCTTCAGAGCAGAATTAATACCTATTCTTCTCAAACTCAACTCCAACATGAAAGGAAACAAAACCAAAAATAAACAATTGGGATTACATCAAACTAAAAAATCTTCACAGCAAAAGAAAACACCAAAACAAAAAGACAGCATACTAACTGGGAGAAGATATTTGTATTCCTTATTTCTGACAAGGGCTTAATATCCAAAATACACAATGAACACATAGAATAAGAGAATAATAGGCAATATTCTCAATAAGAGAATAATAGGCAATCTAGTCAAAAGTTGGGAAAAGGAATTGGGAAAATGTTTTTCCAAAGAGAATATACAAATGGCCAATGGGCACATGAAGATGCTCCTACTACTAGATATCAGGGAAATGTAAATCAAAACATCAATGAGATATTATCTTATACCTGAGACACTGGCTATTATCTAAAAGTCTGGAAGCAACGAGTGTTGGTGAGGATGTGGAGCAAAGGAAACAATTTTACACTGTTGGTGGAAACGTAAATTGGCAACCCCTATGAAAAGCAGTATGGAGATTCCTCAAAGATCTCATATGATCCCATCTTCCCAGTTCTGGGTATTTACCCAAAAGATACAAAAACACTATTTCTCAGAGAATTATGCACACCCATGTTTATCACAGTCCTATTCACAATAGTTAAGAACTGGAAACTACCTAATTGTCCCATGTCAGATGATTGGATAAAGGAGATGTGGTGCATACAATGAAATACTACACAGCCCTGCAAAAGGGAAGGAATTCTGTCATTGATAGATGAATTGATCTATAGGGATTATGCTAAGTGAAATAAATTAAAAGAAGAAAGATAAATACCAGGTGATCTATAGGGATTATGCTAAGTGAAATAAATTAAAAGAAGAAAAATAAATAACAGATGATCTGACTCAGAGGTGGAATGTGAATAGACAAAACAAACAGGTGAAACAAATCCAGCCCTTGGAAACTAGCAGTAGAACTGAAATTACCTATAGGTCATGGGATGGGGTAGAGGTAAGGGTGGGCAAATGGTAGCGGAGCTCACCAGACAATGGTGAAGAACACTTGGTGATTTGGTGGAGGGAAGGGTATGATGACATATTTCTGAGGAAAGGGGAAACTGCACATATGGGGAACCTATATATGAGTTTATTTTGATTTGTAAAACTGTAAGGTTTTTCTGGGCTCCGCGAGGAGAAAAAGTCAATTAGACAAAAAAATGTCGAATAGCCAGGGCTTTATTGGGGTTTGCACACCCGGGCGAAACTCCCAAGTCCGCAGAGGGCCGGGAAGTCGCGGGCTTGGAAGTCGCGCGCCCGAACAGAGGGGGACCGGCTCTTTAAGCAGAGGAATTTCGCGCGCTTCCCATATGGCGATTGGGATTGGCCCTGTGAATCCAGGTGTGGGGGTTGCATCCTTTATTCTGATGTCATCCACCTTTTTCCTGGGCTTGGCCTTTCCCGGGCATGGCCGCTGCTGCTTTTGTCCCTGGGCCAGCCTAACAAAAACAAAGTTCTTGCAATAAAATAAATAAATAAACATGGGCAAATGGGGAAAAGAGAAAATAACAGAAGCACAGTTTTTGATACATGAACAATTTTAGATGAATATATGAGAATTGTTATCAGGTGTTGCCTTTGGAGAACACCAGAGAATTGAAAATGGAAGACTTACTTTTCTTGCTAGCTATTATTACACTCTTTTGTTTGTACTTGTTATCATTATACTTTCTTGTGTTGCATTAATTTGTTTTATATTGGTGCATTTAATTTTTTTCAATAAAAAATGAAAATGGAACTAAACAAATAAGTCAATTCGCTGCCATGAGCCACTCTTAGAATGATGACAAAACTTCTGCTAAGATATCTGACTTCTCTGCTCACCTTGACCCTCAAAGTCCTTCCTGGATCCCTTCAGGCTATCTCCACCTTTGTTTTTTTGTGGTTTTTTTTTTGTCCCCTTGACCTTTAAAAAGCTCCCATTCCATTGGGAGTTGAAATTGGTTGTTTTGCACAGAAGTCCAACCACACCCCTTTGAATAAGTGCCTCATTCTCTTATATTCTGTCTTCTCTGTGATTGACTTTTGGTGGTAACAGGAGATAAGGACCTGACACTAACAATTGGACTGTGAACATATGAAAAGATAGTCAACTTTGTTAGTGATCAGCAAATTGCAAATTAAAAACTGGAATGTGATATCCCTATCTTCTAGGGAAAATATGAGAGACAATCGCATATTACCAAAAATTGGTAAGTATGTGGAGCAACTAGGCATCTCTTTTCTTGCTAATGGAGTGTAAATGGATACAATCAGTTTGGAAAAATATTTGGCAGTATCTAATAAAACTGAAAATATAGATGCAATGACTCAACTATTGAACTCCTACTACGTTCCTAACTGAAATGTCTATGTAAAGTTGTTTACCAAAGACATATGCAAAATAAAATTCATAAAAATATTATTTATTAAAGACTTAAACTGAAAATTACCTAAAATATCCAGCCATAGTAGAATGGATAAGTAAATATTAGCATATCCATACAATCAAATTCAGTTCAGTCATGAGAATAGAAAAATCTTTAATTACATGAAATGACATAGATGATTCTCCCAAATGTGTTCAAAAAAAGAAACCAGAGACAAAAATGGTTACAACCTATAATCCCACGACTGTAAATATATAGACGAATACTTCCTGTGGGTCTAAGATTCTAGATGAAGGTGACCTTTGAGGGTAAATGATGAGAAGGTGAACAGATGGGTTTCTTAACTTTTTATTTCTTGATGTAGATGTAGATCATAAGAGCATTTTTACTTTGTAAATATGTATTAATCTGTGCATTTGACACTTTGCAATCACTCTACTTCTTATTTCGATGTTAAAAATTAAGCATAAGATCCTGTATTAAAATTGTAAACTACATGTGACATTCATAAAAGGTTATATTTAAAAAAAGACAATTAGCCCTATGTAGATAGAGTTTAGTAAAGCTTTTCAAACACAGTGAAAGAAAAATTCTGCCTTCAATCAAGATGGAGTATGACTGGATTTATCCTCTTATCTGAAACAATAACAACAAAAACCTAAGCAAAAAGCTATGAAGCAATAGCTTCAGATATTAGATAGCAGGCAGCACTGGACAGTTAACCCTAAGAGAGGAAGATAAACAATGTGAGCACTATGATTAAGTCTGGTAACTACCTAGAGGCTATAGCTTGGGTGGGGACCCCAGGCAAAGTTTCAGTCTTGAGTTGAGGAGACAAGAGTTAGGTGACCTTGGAGACAAAGACATGAAGGACATAAAGAATATCCAAAATAAATTTCTGAAAATGAAAATGACAATGTCTGATATAAGAGAAAAAGTGCACTGGAGACGTTAACAGCAGACTTGGCACTTCAGGAGAAAAGTTTAGTAACTTGAAGATGCATCAATAGAAATGATAAAAAAAAAAAAAAAAGAGTTGCTTTTAAATAGTGGAACAATTTCAATTGCTTAAATATACATGTAATTGAAATTTCCAAAGGAAAGAAGAGAGAATAGCCAGTGTACCAAAGGACTGATGACACAGGCTGTGAATAAATTAAATCAGAATATCTGCGGGTGGCGCTGAGTATTAGGAGTTGGGTAGATATGACAGGCATATGGAGAACAAGTCAAATCAATGGTATAGTGTGCCATGACAGGTGCTTTCCAAACCAGGACATGCCTCATTGCCCAGAATGGCAGTGAAATCTGATATAGAGATTTATGGAAGAAGCAGACTCTGTGACAGTGAATGTGTGTAAGTCAGTCTATAGTGGAATGTGGCCAGGAATCTGCAAAGCTTTGATCTAATTGGTAGTTTAGAAGGTGATTGTTTCAGACAAGTGCTTAATAGGACCTAGTGGGCACTGTCTTCTCCTGTTTTAGTTTAGGAAGGAGATAAATTTGGTTGGGCAAAAATGATTCCCTGGATTTTGAGGTTTCCTTTTGTCTGCCTATAGCTTTTTAGGACCTGGCTTTGCTGTTTCCAAATGACATGATCATATTCTGTGAACCGAAAAAAAATAAAAATGGGCGGGGGGGTGATCCTCAGTGGATATCTTGGTGACTGGAACAATTTCCCAAACTCAAGAAGCTTAAAACTTTCAAGAGATTGCATAAAATTAATGCTAACCTATATAATATACAGAAAGAGAGCAAAAGGAGAGAATGGAGGAGGAAGAGAGAGACAGAGAGACAGAGACAGAGGAGAGAGAGGAATTTAGACTTCAACTTCAAATACTATTTGCTAGTTTTGCTTCTAATCTTATCTCCCTAAACAGATTGTAAATACTTTGTAAAAGGCATGAAACCAAAGATCATATCTTCTGCTTAAGTTTTTCCCACTAGCATAGTAATTAAGCATTTAATTAATATTTGTTCAGTAGTTTGATAGACAAAAATGTAGAAATCAATTGTGTCTAATACATGAATTAAATGCACGCTGAGATTTTCATACTGGTCTTAAACCAAGAATCTGATCTTGGGCTAGTGAGCCACAGCTCTTCTCTCTCTGTGCACATACATTTTGATGCAAAGTTTTATTCAAATTTATGTTCAAAAAGTCAAGGAATAAAAAGTATGTCACAGAATAAATTTCAAAAAGTGGATAAGCCTATGTAGTCAGAACCCAGATGAAAAACAGAGCATCTCCCGAAACTCATACGTTCTCTTTCCTCCCCTTAAAGTAGGCAGGACTCTGAGAGCAAGCAGTCTCTTGATTTCTAACACCATGAGCTAATTTTGTCTCTTTTGGAAATCTTACCCATAAAATCTCAATATATGCAATCTTTTGGGTCAAGTTTATTTTGTTGTCCATTGTATTTGTGAAAATAACTCATGTTATGTATATAATTTATTCATTCTCACTACTAAGTAATATTTATTATATAAACATACTATTTATTCCTCCAATCTATTATTGCTGGATATTCGATAATTTCCAATTTGGGAATATAGTGAGCAGTATCATTTTATAGACATTCTTGCATGTGTCCTTTGGGGCATACAGTGTTTTTACATCTATCTATCTATCTATCTATCTATTCTCTTGTATTGAGCTTGTAGGTGAACTATATGTTTCTGCTAGGAGGGAAATTGCTGGGTCAAAGATAAGGATATGCTGTTTCAGTATATATTGCTCAGAAATTTTTGAATTTGTAGTTCCACCATTGGTCTATGAGAGCTCAAGCAGTCCTACATCTTCAATAACATTTGGAATTGTTACATATTTTCATTTTTTGCTATTGGGCATGTGTATGTGTGTGTGTGTGTGTGTGTGTGTGTGTGCATGTATAAAATTGCTTTGTGATTTAAATTCTCAATATTTTCTAATGATTAAAGGAGTTGAGTACCTTTTTTTATAATTACTAGATAAATTCTTTTGCGAAGGGTTTGTTCATATAAGCGGCCCATTAGTTTTAAATTGGATTGTATTATGTCTTAATGATTTGTAGGAACGTGTCTATGTTCTAGTCATAAATATCTGCTGGATACGTGTGATGCAAATATTTTCTCTCACTTTATGCATTGTCCTTTCAGTTGTTTAATGCTATCTGATTTCTGAGACTGCCTCTGTTTAGTCTTTTAGAAACTTTCTTGTTAGATTTTAGTTTTTGCTTCCTTCAGCTCAAGACATTGTTAATTGCTAGAGGAAAGCAGCAGGGTGCCAGAGAGTCCCCAGATCTCTACCAATTGATTAGATTGTTTTCCCTTAGGCCTTCAGTAGCATTCGCCTCTGAATAACAAACTCAGATTCTCACCTTGTTCTATCCACAAAATTGGCAAATATCCTTAGGAGAAAAGTGACTGGAGCTATAGAGAGAATTATGTTTATTGAAATAAGTCAGATGGAGACAAACTGTGTGATTTCACGCATATGTGGTATATAGAGAAACCAAACAAATGAATGAACCAACAACTAAACAAAATAAACTTTTAGTCCATAAGATTGAATTAGTGGTTACCAGAAGGGAAAATGGAGAGCGGAGGGGAAATTGGGTAAAAGGAGTCATTATATGATGGATAGAAATGAACTCTTTGTGGTAAATAATGTGCTATACGCAGATGTTGATTTACAATGATGCATACTCTAAACCTACGTAATGTTATAATGCAATGTTTCTTCAATAAAATTAAAAGGAATTATGAAAATGTCATGGCAGAAGTCTATTTCTGCTACATTCTTCTCTCTCTCTGGAGTAAGGCCCTTTCAATGACCTCTACTATTGTGGAAGTCTACTGACTTAAGAAGCTTACTGTATTTAACTTAGTCTTGTCTCTTGTTCTCAGCGGCAATATTCATCTTCTAAGATCCACTTCTTTCCATTTTGAAGCACAAATCTACCACAATATATTTTTCATTACTAGATTCTGATATCATGCAGCAGCTATCAAATAATCAAGAAAAGCCAACTAAGAAATTTTAATTAAAATAAACTCGCAAGTATTACTCTGCTCAGCGCTGACACATTTAAGGGGTGACTGGGCATCAGCAGACCTGAAGAAGAGGATCTTTTGATAATGAAAAGAGACCAGTTAATTTGCTTTTGGGAATTGAACCCTTATTAGCAGTACTGGAAAAGCAGAGTGGAACTTATTGTCTTAATAATGTGGGAGAAGTGAAATAGAAGCAGATTTAAGGGTACTTAAATACATCAGTAATGATTTTCAGGTGCATGACTAGCTTGGTTGGCAATTCAAATCATGCAACTAAATCATGGGTATGGACTTTCTCAGAAAATCCTGAGAGGGAACTGAAATTTACTTGGCAAGTCACACATAGCTATTTGTGGTTTGTTCTGAAATGAATTTCTGACCTAGATCACCATTCTGATGCCATTTTCATGTCAAGAGTTGAAGCTATAATGACATAGCTATCACTGGTGTGGTATCTCATGTTGGCAGATCTCATGGCTGAACCTATAGCTAAGGACATGAATAATCCTAGTTGCTTCTTCCACATCGTCACTCTTAACTGGCATTTTAACTTATGAGGGTTCAGCAGTGTTTACACTACTTTAATTTAGTTTTTACACATTACACATAAGTGTAATTTAAGCAACTACCTCAGCACACAGCAGAAATTTTAATATTATTTAGAACTTCTCTGGGATACCTTTGGGCCTTAATTTTAGAGCTGAGTGATTTCCTGCGTATGATCTGCGATAATGTTTCTTTACATGCTTGAAGAAAATGTATATTCAGACAATACTCATTAAGGACTGGCACAAATCACACAACACTTTAATAATAATAGTTAAATATCTGCTGTTTGCACTGGTTCTAATTTTAAAACACATCATTTGTTTACTTTTTCTGATTATAGAGCAGTTTTACATAACAATCTTTAAAAGAACATTTTACCATTTTACCCAGAAGTTTATCAACAGTTTGTGCAAAACCTTACCTTTTATGTATAATATATACAAATCATAGGTATTGCCAGTACTGAGAACTGTGCATTTAACTCTTTTGCAACTTTACAGATGAAAATATGGTATTTAAATTGTTTTTTAATATTACTTATCATTTTACACTACTAGAAAATTGAATATCTGCTTAAAATGCTTATTGGCATTTGTATAATTTTTCCTTTAGTAAATGTCACCTTGCATACTTTGCTTATAGTTATGTTGAGTGGTGAGTGGTTTTTATTTTTTTTACTTTTTGTGCACTGATAATACCAGCAACAGCAACAAAAATAATAATACAAGTAATAATAATAATGATAATAATAATCGTTGGTCATTTATCTGCCATATATGTTCCACAAGTTTTCTATCTGCAATTTTCCTAATCTTTTTCTTATGTAATATTTTTTTTTACTATTTACATAGTCAAATCTACCATTTCAGTAGAAATTAAAAAATGTGCTCTTTCAACTCCAAGTTCCCTCCCCCTCCCTCCTCCCTCCTATCCCAAATATCCAGTTTATTATATAACTTTTAAATCATACACCAGTTTTAAAATTCATACCAAGCTTTCTTGTGTTTGTGGTGTTTTGAACTAGCACTTCATTGTTTTGCTATTTGTATATAACTTAAACTATTTCCCTGAAACAATCTCTTTGGTTTTCAAAATCAAATAAAATGGGTTACATACTTCAGTCCCAAGACTTACTAGCTATGTGACATTGGATAAAGGATTTGTTCATTGATAGTTCTGAAGCAAGGTAGCATTGCTGTAAATTATTTATTGTATAAAGCTTTAACCGCTCTCCTGCCCTCTCTTCCTCCCTTCCCTCCTTCAATAATTCAACAAATAACATAGCAGGCACTATGATAATCATTGGTGATACAGTAGCAAATAACAGAAAAGTTCCTTTTTTTAATAGAGTTCATGTTTTGCTAGGGAAGAAGTAAATGAAATAAAAATGTTGCACTGTTTACTAGCCCACCTAAGACTATAAAGTCTGAATGGATGGCATTATTTATGTTGTATTTGTTATGAAATTGTATCTATATATGCACATATACATATTCTAAGACATAGGTTATGTTTATTATTTTAACAAGTAACTAAGCAAAGTTCAAAGTGAATTTTAAAGATCTTACACTAGCCCTAGTGGAATAGTGACATTGCACCCGCTGAGATGAAATAAGACAGAAGCAGAACTCAGTCCCTTAACTTCATTGGACAAAGAATGTCCTTGATCCTTAACAAAGAGGTATTCAAGATCAAAAGCAACCTAATATTCTTTATTATTCATCACTTATGTGTTATAAGCTGTATGTGGTTCTCACTATATTGCAGATTTCAGTTTTTGCAATGAATTCTTCTATCATTTTTATAAAGTTCAAACTGAAGAACTCAGTATCATTTTACACAGATATCTAGACCAGGAGAATACAGTTTTGTACTCTGAGTAGAAACGTGAAAGCAGAATTTGCTCTTAATGAGGCTACATCTCCTCTGTAGTCCAAAAATTCCATTTCGATGGGTTTAAGAAAATTTACCTGTTTCACAAAAAATAGCCTTTTCCTGACCTTTATTATTCAGTTAACATTGTTGAGCAAGTCTTTCAAATTGCTCAGAAAAGAAAAAGTAAAAGGTGAAGTAGTGGGTGGAGTTTATTCTGATTTATCAAAAGCTTTTTCATTTGATTCCTCAATCGAATCAAATAGTTTGTGAGGACAATTTGATAGCCCAGTAGTGAAGCATAGACCATTGTCACTGAAGATTAAAAACCAATTAAAACTACACTGGAAATCCACTGACATCGCTTCTGAAATGAGAAAATGGTGCTTTTAAAAGACAGAGGAGAGAAGGGTAAATATTTTCCAGATTAATATAGCTTTAGGACCTTACCATTAAATAGTCCCAATACATTAAGATAATAGTGAAGATAAGAGAAGTACAGTGATGATATTTTAGAAATTCAGAATAACAGGCCACAAACAAAAATAATATTTTTCTTTTCTTTTTCAGCAAAAAGCTTTTAGCCATTCATTTCCATTTAAGAGGCGCAGGCATGTGGGTTACCCATTGCTCAGCAGATACTTGCTTAATTGGAACACAGGTGCGCATTTCTCTTAGATTCATCGGGATCCTCTGGAGAAAACATTTTACATCCATGGACATTCACATCTGCTCCTCTATATACTCTGAAGGTCTGAGTTCACTAATTCGGTTGTATTTGTATGATAAAAGTTCTATTTATAACTTGGTTTATATGTTCGGGCCAAGGTTGGGGAAGGGAAAACTTCCGAGTACAGAAGATAATACTTTTAAAGATTTCCCTGTATCCCTTTCAAAGGAAAGATGCATGGCAAGGTCAAATAACTGGAGTGACTACTTCTATAAAGCACGCTTTGGAAAAAAATCATTTCCCAGCTAGAAGTGGATTCCCAGGGACGACGACGTTGTAGCACAGAGGTTTGGAGAAAGGGCTCTACTGAGGAATGCTAGTTGCTATCCAGCAGCTCTTTCCCTCATTTCTGGGCAGCTGTGGAGGGATGCAGGTAGGATAGCAGAGTGCTGAATTAGGGGACATTTGCAGGGGTAGTAACCCAGTACCCTGCTTTCTAACCTTATGCTATTGCCTTCCAGGAGAATTGCATGCCAGGTAACAGACATAATCCTTCTCTCCTAGTGACCTCAGGGGAGTTAACCCCAGGTGGTTTGCTGTGAAGGAGCTTTCTGAAGTGCAGGGTATGAAGGTGAAAGATGAAGAGTCCTACCGAACATAGAAGAATTTTGTCCCCAGAACTGATATTATTTGCTCATGTTCAGTGTTTTTGTGATTAATATACTGGTCTTTAGTACTCTCCATGGTCATCAAACCAATGCTATAGACCTTGAAGATTCTAATAGCTCAGATTTTCATTACATCTCACCTTTAAAGAAGGGCTTCAATGAGTATTGGCTTATTTTTCTACCTATTCCATTCACCAATTAGGTGGTGCTTATTTATCTATTGTACAATTCTGGGCAACTGAAGCACAGGAAATGTGTCTCTAAAAATTTCTCAATGAGAGTGGTCATGCCGAAAGCAGGCTGTAAGGCTTCTATCCACCTATTTAGCCACCCCTAGTCTTCCTCCTGCGAGAGGCCTCAAACCATGGGAGTGAGCACGGTCTTTGGGTTCAGCCTCCCTGGACTTGACTCTTAGCTACACCAGCAGGGCTTAGGTGGTGTTGGGCAAATATTTTCATCTTTGTGTGTCTCATTTTCCAACTTTGTGAAATGCTTTAGTAACCTGCTTTGAAAAATTGAAATAATTAAATGAATGAATACACTAAACTTGGAACAGTGTCTGGTGCATAGTAATTTATGATATATGAGTTTCCTATCACTAATAATAGTTCAGGGAGTCTTTTTCAATCCAAGTTTCAGTAGTTCTATGAACCCCTGGAAATTGTATACAGAATTTAGTGTGGCTGCCTGTATATGAAATGTATTTCTCTGGCAAAGAGAGAAATATTGAATGATTTCACTCATGTGTTATACAGAGAAATCCAACAAAAAATCAATAAAAATAGACTTTTAGTTTATAAGATCAAATTAGTGGTTACCAGGAGAGAAAGGAGAGGTGGGTGGGCAAATTAGGTAAAAAGTTTCCATTATAAGGCGAAACAATTGTACTAGTTGATGGTGAACTTAATGTCATTGGTGATTTATAATGACACATGACTTAGACATATATGCTGTTATAATGCAGTTACGTCAATAAAACAACAAAAAAAATCCATGTAATACAGGTTTTTTGTTAGAGCGCTCACGTGTTCATTAAAGTCAACCCTGAAAGAAAAAAGTTTAAGAACTGCTGTTTTAGACTATATAAATCTATAACACGAACAGTTAATTTTATTATTATCATTAAGGCTCTGGGAACTATTACGAATTTTGTTTTCTGTGAATAACAATTAAATCTTCTACTAAAGCAATCATTAAGAATTTAGAGGTTATCTGAAAGCTATTGGCAGTATATGCTGATTTTGTCATTTAGAAATTCTTTGAATTATTAATTTTAATCCAAAACTGCAAGTAGGTACTAACTACTGAGATCAATGAATCCAATTAAGTAATCAAAGAGAGCACAGCATATTCAATGTTCCAGAGAGTGGAGTGTTTTCCTCAGCCATCGCGCTGTCCTGCATTAATCTATTCACCCACTAGATGTCAATGTTTCCATGAGAATGAATAAAGGCAGGCTGTTGTTATCCTTGAAAAAGGATTAATTGATTGCTATAAAAAGTTAGATGAAATAAAATGTTCTCCTTGCTCTTCAACGAAGATAAGCTAATAACTCTGGACACAATTTCACTCCTCTGCATTCACCAAATGTCCAATTACATGTCCTCTCTGCCTGGACCTTCAAAACAATATAAAATTGAATGAAGGCAATGAAAGAAATCACAGGAGAATTTCTGCAGAGCACCATCCACTTCAGAAACAAAGCAATTCAATACGTGTCTCCAGGATTTCTAAATGCAATGGCTTAGTAAGTAATGTTCTTCTTGTATCTCCCCCTATGTTCTTTTTCTTTTAGCTTTGAGACATTAAAAAAAAAATGCCTCTATGAAAACAAGGTTTCAGCCATCTTACTTTAAGTGACTTGCTTAACTGGGACAAAGGTGATCCCATCTGCATCATAAATCTGGATGAAATAGTCTTGTGTTTTCAGATGTTCTGTTTTCACCATTTGTCTGAGCACACGTTTTAGATGACGGGCCTCCACCATCAGGCACAGATCATTAGCAGAGTCTCAAAGACATATCCAGAGAATGTAGAAAGCACAGTAAATGGCATATAGAAAAATTATATAACCAGAAGTATCTAAATGAGTAAGGAGAAATCTGAGAGCATTCACAAGGAAAGCACTAGCACAAGGGCTGTGCCCTGGCAGTTTCATTTCATCTTGTCCTTTTCTCCATGAACAGAGAGCAGAGCACATGTGACTTCAGAGCATTCTGGTGCATGCGCACTGATAAGTCTCTGATGTCCAATATCACTGGGGAATTTAGAGTCTACTATGCATATTCATTCATCAAAACTAGGAAGCTTATCATATATGTGCTGGAGTTAAAATGGGGACTGATGAGGGTGGAAGTGTTTTTGTAATCAAAATAACAAGACTCAGGGACTCAGCCATCTTAGGTTATTTTCAGGGTTGACAACCACAGAAAGAGATGCTTCAGAAGCTGTGCAGGACACTGATTCAGAAATGTCACCCCAGGTGAGCAGTAAATGCTACCATCGTGAGGTACCAGCATTCTAAGGAATGTGTTAATTTGCCCCAGTTAGACCTTTCCCTAAAATAGTGCTTTTTTGGTGCAGTTCCTAAAAGTTAATGCAATCATGCTTAAAATGGCTCAGAGAAAGAGGCTGTTTTATTTCCCTTGGATGATCCACTGGAGAACTTCAGCAGAATTCAATTCCTTCGCCCTTTTACATTTTCTCTAATGTTCTGAAGCTAAAAGTTATTTGTGAACGACAGTTTGCTATTTTCATTAAGCAATATATCAGTGTGCCAGTCTAAACATTTTTTTAAAAGCAATTATTTTAAAAGCAATATGGATCAATTATTTATGGCAACCCAGGGATGTAGACTTGATAATATTCAGATTAATAGTTATGATGGGGCTCAGGGCTAGCACTTGCTAGCACAGTATTTCCAAATTTCTCCCTTTTCCCCACTGCATTTGTCATTGATGTCTGCAATGACCCCATTAGAGATTCACCAAAGAAATAAATATCTTTGCCAATGAACAAGAAATCCATTCATCAAATTACTATATTAATGCCTTAGTAAGAAGTTATTTATTTGCCCCTTTCTAATGTCATGGGAAAGAGGGCATAAAAGGAAATGTGTGAGGGTAGATCTGGTTTGCCCCGGATAGGGAGAGATGCTGGAAATTTGGGGTGTGAGATAAAAACAGAAGTAGCCCCCCAAAAGAATTAAGAATCATAAAATCGCAGAAGAATATTTTTATCTCCTCTTCAATTTTACATTGGAAAGATCCTAAGAACAGGATACTGGTTCCTGAAAATTATGTAATTAGTCTTACCTAAGACGTACCATCTTCTAGAGGGGAAAGCAGGAAAGAAAAAAAAAGGTAATTAATGGAGCTCTTGGTGTCATGGTATGTTGACTTCAGTAAATCAGGTGACCTCCAGACTTTTCTCCAGAACTGCATCCCACATGTAGGTGTAGGGTGATGATCATTTTAGAGGCAAACAACTGGTTTTCAAGACGGACTTTTAGCATTTGTGTTATGCTAGCGCTGAAAATTCTCTTTAACCTTTATAAACTTCAATTTTCTCCTTCTTAAAATGGAAAAGAAAGCTATAATCTTCCCAAACAATTCATAGAGTAATTTTAAGTTTAAAATGACAACTAAGTGTAAATGGGTTGGGTGAACTGTGGGGTGCTTCACACAATCTCCTGAGTGCAATTATTTATATAAATAGTGCAATTATGTTCTTCTAAGGTCTTCTGGATCACAAAAATTGATGTAATTGTAGGTGAAGTATGTCTGATATGAATTAGGTTAGAAAGCATGGAAATGTCTGTAACAAGATCAGAAAAAAATTACCTTAAAAAGGAAAAAAAAAAATGAAAGAAATGCCGTGGGATTTCATTGGACTCCTGACAACAGTACAAATTTCACAATGTGATATTAATAGATTCCGGAGAATGGAGTGAGATTGTCAGTATTGTGACAACATTCTTCTGGTGTTTTCTTTGGAAATGGAAAAGATAAGGTGATTTTTTTTTCAAAAGTGTATCCTAAATGCTGACTTGGCTTGTGACCCTTTCAAAACATTTGTGATCCTTCATTTTGATGGCCTTTTTGGTATGACTAAATCTTATGAGTTAATTGTATTAAGATCTTGCAAGATTGCCAGATAACTAATTGTGGTGGAAAGCAGCCAGGAAACAATGTCCGGCATGGTAAACAGTGTGGATTCTCTCCAGTCCACCAGTTATCAGTTTTGGTAATCATTTCAACCATCACCTTTAAATGTGAAAACACATCTTTTCATATTTTCTATTATTTACTTTTATCTGTTTTATGTATGTGTTTTTAATTTACTTGCTTCTTATTGATTATCATCGCCTCCTAGACTCAGCCCATATCTTTTATTATCTTTGAGACTACCAGTAAATGTCTAATGTAAATTTAGGCAAATGGGTCTTGCTCTGATATGCATTCTCTCAGATGCAGGGAAAGGAAGCTTGTTCCTGAATACAACTGAGCTCCTTATTAGGTTTAAAAATGTTATAATTAACTTCATCATTATAAATTTGAATCTTTATCCTTTCAACAAAACTCAAAAAGAAGAAGAGAAACTTAGCTATTCCTTCCCATGAAATGATTAACTAAATACTGTTGAGTGCTACGGTATGCCAGGCACTGTATCAGAGACTGGACTTACCAACAAACGTGACAAGAATTTTGTCATAAAGGAACAACAGTTTAAGGAATTTAGAGAGAAACTCAAAGAAGAATTTCAACCTGACCAGGTCAAGGAAAGAGACATCCCAGGTGCTGAGCTAAGATGCAGATGTATTTGAGTTTCACTTGTTTCTTTTCTACCAACATTCTATTAAAGATGACATCCCAGAGAAGTTCAATTTTTGTCTTCACTCTAGGTTTTCTCAGAGGGAAACTCATTATCAATAGGAAGACTCTTGAGATTGCTGTATATCCTAGATGTCTCCTTACCCTTAAACCTAATTTTCCCAAAGACACTTTGAAATGGTGGGATAAAGAAGGAATGTTTTTTGGCCAGCAAATAAAGCAACAGTAGGAGATAGATTTCTATCATCTAAGAATACACAGGATGATTATGAGATTTGAAGTTCTGGTAAATATCATAAAAGACAAGATTAATTTGGAACAAGAGAAAGTGCTACAGATATAAAAGTTCTTAAATCCAGTGTACAAGTAAACTTTGGTGATGTTAAGCAGGGGATAGAAGTGAAGAAATTATGACAGATTTAGTGTCCGAATCTTAGATATTAAGACATTATTTAGATGGTGTCTTTCCTTACTTTTCTGCATTTCTTCAACATTCCTCAAGTCTTCCAAATCCCTCCATCAGTTATAGCTGAAAATAATTCTTGGGTAAGAGTTGCATATGAAGGTAAAGCATCAAGGAACTGATACTTAAAAATCTGAATGGATTTTATCTCTACATAAGAAAGTACAACACTATATTCGGGGAGGTTGTTTAAGTGATGGAATGAAGCTGTGTTCTCAACATGACTTTAAATGATCCAAAGTGATGATAGTCATAACAGAGGAGGCGTTTATACCACATTTGTACATGTGGTTGAACTTGTTTGTTGGTTCAAATGCTAATACTAAATAATTGAATCATTAATTTCAGATGAGACTATTTTAGACAAAGGGCAGGCAGACAGAAAAGAGAGAAGGAGAGGGAAAGAAAAGGAAAGAGGGAAGGAAAAAAAAAATGACTCCATACTGGCAGCTTGAGAGGAAGAAGAAAATCTTGAATTTATGTGACAAAATGAGACATGTGTTTATTAAAACGTTCATGGCATGGGAAGACTATTGTCATTTAAGACAAATACATATACCAGCAAAAGTAGAAGCAAATTTCTTACTTCAAAACAAAAATATATTGAAAATCATATAAGTTCCTCTTCAGGAAAATCATGTCTATCTACATTGTTATCCTTACTGGTTGCCATACGTTTTATGCTTTTATGTCTATTTCCCTCTCCCTTAGGATAAATCCCTAGAAAGGGAATTTATGTGTCAAAGGATATAAGCACATTCATTGATTCCACACAGTATGAAAACTGTATGCCAGAGAGGTTTTTAAATTTTAAATTAATTAATGTCTGAAAAATTTATACTCCCGTCAGCAGAATATGAAAATTCCTATTTCTTCAACTTTGCAGTATTAGCTATTATCCCTTTTTCTTCTGCTGTAATATGCAAATACTGCATTTTCTATCTTTTTTGCTTTTATTTCTTTGATGATCAATGGTTTTGAGCATTGAAAATGCATACTGGTAATTTGTATTTCTTTACTGGTTACTTCCTCTGCTAAGGTCATTTTGGGGTGATTTTTTTTCTCTTTTTCATATTTATTTTAAGAACTGTTTTGTATTCACATCATATATGTTATAAATACTTTTTCCAGTATATAATTTTCATTTAATTCATTATATGCCTTATTGCTATATGGAATGTTCTAATTTACAGGTTAATTGCATTTACAGTTTTATTGTGGCTTCTGCTTTTGGTACATGCCTATAAAGATACTCTCCACCATGATGTCATTTAAAATAAATATTTATTGTCTCTTACTCTCAGCATGACTTAACTCTCTTTACATGTCATTCTTTAATCTTGATGAAATTTATAATTGTAAATAGTGGGAATATGACTCCTTCCACCAAGTCATTACTAATTTCCCATTGCTGCTTATTGAGGTACCTCCTTTATCACATTCTACATTTTTCTACCTTTTTTTTTTTTCCAGATTTGTCTGCATGATACCTTGTACCACATTGCCTAAAGATTACAGTGTGAACTACATTAATATCTGATAGATATTATCCTACTTCATCACTCATTTATGTTTCTGTCATACTTTTATTTATCTAATTATAAGAAGATACTTATGTCAAAAATCACAATAAAAGGAATGTAACGTTAAGGAACTATCTCTTGTAAGAAAGAGAAGCAGGAGTATTAAAGATTTTTTGGATGACTCCAAAGAGGATAAAGATTATCTACCAGAGGAATCCAATTCTGATTGAATTTTAGATTCTACAGACTCTGTTGATACAGTTAATCCTGCAACAACTGACACTTCAGATTTGGGAAGGAATTTGATAGCCTACATAAAACTGTCATGCAATACCCAGGACCAGATAATCACTGGGTGACCAGATGCTCAATTAAAACAGGTAACATTCATGCAAATGATGCAAACTCTGGAATCCAGTACCGAAAGCATATATTTCATCACCAACTCAACTAGGGGTAATGAGTCATTTTTTGCTAAAGCAACAGTGAATCTGCAGTTTTGCATATTTCCTAATGTGTGAGGAGATCCAGGTCTGCTCTTGGGCTTTCGCTGTTATCACCTTTACTATTTGCCCCTAATGAAGCCTGTGGCATGAGTTGGAGAAATGGACTTGTAAGAAACGTGAGATTTCAGCACCAGAAGGAGCTAAAGGAACAAGACACCTTCTAAGATGATGCCCACAGGGGACACATGTTTTGCTCAAGTTCGACTTTTTACAATTGTGTCATCTTAAATAATTCCCAGTCAAGGTAATGTAGCATAATTTTAATGTTATGAAATGCTTATTTCATGACTTTTCAGTATAAAAAGAATCAGTGAGGTTTATTGTTCAAAAACCACTCTATCCACTTCAGATTAATAGGTTTCATCTAGCTATATGTGTATGTATTTGTATATGATCATATATGTGCATATATGCACGTGTATGTACATATGTGTATGTGTATATATGCGTGTGTGCATATACATGCAGGTGTGTATGTATATGTGTGCATGTGTGCTTGTGTGTGCAGACACATACATACATATATATGCATATAAATGCACATATTAGTGGAAAGGCCCATTAGGATATATCTAATGAATTTATATTCAGCCTCTACAAAAATTAGGAAACTCATAATTTTCTAAGGCAGTCTGTTCTGTTTTTTATTTTTTCTCAGGTCAAAATAACTCTCCTTTTAACTTCTGTGGATCTATACCTGGAACCCCAAGCAACACCCATTTCACCCAAATCAGTTCTTTAGAAGCTAGAGGAGAGGGCACCTAACTGGTCTCCACGAGGACCACTCTTGTCCCGGTAGCTGCTCCCCTGACCCTTTCCTCAGATCTTTTCTGAGTCTCTTTATTTTGTCAGAATCTTGAATTCTAAACCAAATGCAAATTCTGACTCAGAGCCAATCAATCTGGAGTAAAGTGGGATCAATCCTTTTTTTCAAAAAAATCATAGATTTGTATTCCCAAGACTTTAGCACGGAGCTCACCATGCACCTAGTAGGTGCTTTTCAAATATGTGAAGTGTCAATGAATTAATAAGATATGTCTGACCTTTTTCATGCCTATTTTTAACAATGCCACAAAATCGGCTGTGTTTTCTTACAGAACAAAATTAGTTTGCACGTCTGCTCAGAATCTTTGAGGTAGGTGGGAAAAGTATTAGGGCCAGATTATGCAAATGTGATTCTGCTTAAAATTTGCTTATGTGGTTTCACCAGTTAAACACATTTTTTTGAGTTTTATTGTGTTTATTGATCTAGAACCCAGAGCCGAGTTTCAGTGTGCGGCAGCCGGATAGCTCTCATGCCTGGACTTTTCTTGCGGAAAGTTCGGTGACGTCCTGGAGCGCAGACCTTGGTCTTTTTCATATGTGCGGGCTCCGAAGGTTGTGTGCTCTTTGTTTAATGACCTGGCAGTTTGCTTCTCGGCTGCAGGTTGCTTTTGTGAGTGTTGGCAGCTGTTGCCAGAGGCGTTTCTGTTGAACCTGGCATCTGTTCCACCACTTTCTCCAAAACTGAAAGCTAGTTTAAGCTTTGTCGCGTATGAAGACCTGCTACCTATTTCCACTTTCCATTTTACATTGGCCCCAAATTGTCACTCTAATGAGGCCATTTAAATTTTTTTTCTCCCAAATGATTTATTTTTCTTAGAGACTTTCTCCCCCTGGAATCTGACCTTGTCTGTATGTGTTTGATTCGGGATATTTTCTATTTATACTTCCTGACTTCCAACTCGCCCGCCGCCCTTTTAAAAAAATCTCCCTGAACACTCTCTTGGTCTAATTTTAGTATAATCTTTCCTCTTTTTCATAACTTTACCTTCAATTCTCTTATAACGACCTGATTTGCACATTACTGACTCTTCCAGGATGGAAGGGTGTCTTTTCCGAGAATGTGAACAGGACTTAGTCGCAATAGAAAGGAACAACTCAGAAATAAGTGATGTCTCAAACTTTCTATGTGGATAAGTTTTAGGGGTGATAAAATTGTACAACACAGTGGAGGAAAGGTGTGGCTTTTGGGGATACAAAGCAAAGTTCTACTTTGACTGTGTCCTTACTGACGGGAAGAGGTGATGAAGATTATTTTAGCAACTAAAGCCATCTTAGTTATACCCCTCTGCTCCATCACTTGGCACTAATCTTCCGGATATTAAGTGATCTGAGAAAGACCCCTCAAATATTTGGCATCTTCCTTCCATTTATTCCTTTCCCAGAATCTGCTTTTCCCTTGTTTTATGACAAGACTTTGGATGAGGCAGCTCAATAGTGGACATGAGAATTAATGGATCTTGTTTCTCCCTTGGCTCCAGAGTCAACCCATCTTTCTAATTTCCTGGCCTCACCTTTCACCATCTTTGTCCTTTTGGGGAGTTCTTTGATGCGTATTTTTGTGGTCAGAGGGAAGCCACTTCAAGAGTAAACCCCCGGGTTGTGATTCTGGCTGTGGTACCTGTAAGTAGTTGTTAATTATTGAGCACCTCTGAGCCTTAGTGGCCTGTATCTGGGAAATGGGAGGAACCGAATGACCTTGTCATTTTATTGGCCAGTGGGAAGATTGAACCGGGTATGTGCCCTGAAGTTAGTTTTGTGTTAGAAAGTGCTAAACAGACACTATTCCTCCTCTTCTCCTAAGGAAGCAATGAAAATGATGAATACATATGAGAAATGCAAAAATCTTTCTCTTCTTTTGGTTGTTTTTAATTTCATTCTATTCAATACATTCTTGAATTGGCATAGCTAATCAAAGAATGACTCATGGGTAGGGATCTAGATATTGATATAAATTGGTATATAGGATTATACTTATACTATAGTCATAATCAATAAGACTATTTCATAATAATGTAAATAACAATTTAAAAGAAAACTGCTTGTTAGAAAGTGAATCCTGAATCGAGGTTTCTGGGTGAAGTATGTGCCCATTGAAGGGATAATCATTTATTTCCTTCTATCCAACTGCAAATTTGTGTGTGTGTGTGTTTTCCATACATAAAAGACTTAATGACGTACCTATACACATATAATGACACGTGAATCAACACAGTTACACTGTGGTCTATATTTAGGCAGACTGCTACCATAAAGAGGAAACAGGACCTTCATAAGATGACCTTTCCTTACATTTGAATATGTGGCTTTGCATCCTATCTCTGCCACCAGTGTGCTATCTAATCTGGCAAATCGTAGTCCTGAATTGACTTACCTGGTCACGAAGTAAGAACTTTTTATTTTTATTTTTTTAAGTATCCACCTTCTAGGGTTTGGGACAGATTTCACATGAAATCTGTGAGAGAGATTTGTAGATAAAAGTGCTACCTATGTGCCAATTGTATTCATTAGATGATAGTTTCTTGCTTTCCCAAAGGCAAAGGCTTTGAGGACACTGTCAGGGAATCAGAATGCCCAGTGGGGATCCCCAGAGGGCAATTGCCCTACAAGCTGGAGTGGAAACAGTTTCTACCCACTGGGCATTCCCCATCCATATGTTTCCACATCTACACGGAAAAAGAAAGAGCAATAGAAGGAAGACTATCAGAAATGGGAAAGTTCCTTTCAAAGTCCACAAGGTCACCCAGAGTTTAAAAAAAGAAAAAGGTGCATTAATTTTAACACAGCATAATTAAACCACAGTACATTTTTTTTTGAGAATCAGATGAAATCTTTGAAAATTGCACTGAATCCTATGCAGAGAATCACATACAATTATATGAAAAATGAGTCTTCAAGTAGAGGGGAAAACATCGTTTTAGTTTTCTTTTTTCCTTAAGTAAATATAATTAACCCATTTTATGGAAGAAGCACATCCAATTTCTTTAGATGGAGCTTTCTCAATTTTTGTGTAAGACTAAAAGAGTAGATTAGTAAACTTGAATTCAAAATGGTGTTGATAATATTAGTCATAGATGGCATTTACTAGAGACCAATTTTACATACGCATTAAGTGATTTTAAAATAAACATCCATTAGATGAATTGACTTTTTTCTCTCAAAGATGGATTTATTAGATCGAAAAAGATTTGCATTTATTGGATTTAAGGGAAATTTACATTATTTTTACTGTGTTCAAATGGGAGTGTTTTGCTTTTGCTCAAATATGTGAAAGAAAACTGAGTTTTCATCATGACCATTTGTGAGTGACCAATGAACTTGATTCAATCAGGAATGCAAGGTATATTCCTTGATCTGTCAGGTCCTGATCAAGGTGGAGAAATCCTGAAGGAACAGGTGATTGTGAGGAGACTCCGCACCTGGGAAGATGGACAAATTTGTGATTACATTCAAGAGGCTATGTTGTTTGATAAAGAGAGCTGTCCATGGTCTCCATGGACAAGATGCTTAACACATTGCTGAGAGGCCCTTTCATAATTCTGCCAAATGATCTTTAGTAAATTGTTTTTACAGCAAACATCAATAATGATTTTCTATGAGCATCTTATATTTCAGCTAAATGAGGGTCAAGTCTAGGAGAGGACCTAGATCAAGACTGCCATTATGAGGGTCTCTGTGGGAAAAGTATCTGCAAAATGCGAAATAGCACAGAAGGAAAAAGGAGAGGAATATGAGATAATTTTTCTGACTCAACCGTTTCCCCTTCCTCCTACATGCTTTTCTTTCCCTATCCTGCACATATTTTGTGGAATATCACACTGTAGGAATGAAGCTAATGTCTAAAGGTGTTCTGAGGCCACAGGGTTTAAACACTTTGTCAAGGTAAGTCCAGACTAGAAGATGCAGAGAGAATGTGTACAGCCTCACACCTTGTCACTGCTGTTACGCAATAAATGGAATAAATGGAGAGATCAAAAAAGTAGACTTTTATTAGAGCATAGATATGACCTGGGACACAAGTCTTCTGAATAAGGCAGCTTTGGGGTGACTGCTGTTTATGGAAAATAACCACAGAATCAGAAAAGTGACATCATCCTACTCAAAGGGACACATGTAGAATATGTAAAATAGTGAAAAGTAAATGCTGAGTCTTTAATCAAGTATTTTTGTAAGTTTCAAATGCACTAGTTTCCGTGAGAAAGCTTCCAAGCACAGTAAATACAAATGTGATATATTATTATTGCAGGTGAATTTGAATTACCATAAACCACTCCTTACTAAATTAGAATCTGAAAGTGGTGTCTCCCTTAAGCTTCCAAATAATTTTCACAGTGCAATTTACCTATAACATACTTTAAAAGAGCTAGGCAAGATCTGTCTCATTAAATTTCCTCAAAGCATTAAATATTCTATGTAAAAATACAAAACAGGGTTCTGAGTTCCCCTGGGTTGCCTCTCAATCTTCATAGCATTTATATATTCAGACAGTTTGATTAAGTCAGATATGAACTGACACAGTTGGAGTTAAATTCAATTTCTCTCTATTCTATACCAACTGGTAGATGTTGTAGCACCCAGTCAAGTGTGTAGGAATTCCAGGTGGTGTTCTTTTTACTAAGCAGTTTGGGCTCACTAGCAGACTTTCTCTTCAAAGGTGAGGCAGAAACAGACTGACGTCTTTATCTAAACCAGATGGGAATGCCTGTTAGAGTGCACTGCAATGCTTGAACTGAAGCTGTTGAGCCTATGATTTCATAAAGCATGTGGAGCAGGTGGACATAATAAATGCATAGGTAGTAAGAGCCTAGGAGTGTTTGTTTGAACATTTTTATGTACATGGTAATATCCTGCCCATGGCATATGTTGATGTAACTCAGTCTGAGTTCAAAGACCTGAGACCTATTGTAGCCAAATGATACATGATTTATTCCAAAGGCCCAAGTATCTGAGGTTGTTGGTAGAAATATTCGTTTGAGTATGAAGACCTGAGAGCAAGAAATGCCAATTATGTCTGAGGGCAGAATGAAAAAGATGTCCTCGTTCATGCATAAATTAAGCATTCCTCTGACTTTTTGTTCTGCTCTGGCCTCAGTGTATTCAGTGGTGCCCATATACATCAACGAGAGTGATCTTTACCCACTCTACTGATTCAAAGTCTAATCTCTTCTGTAGATATTCTCACAGACATGCCCAGAAATAATGTTTTATCAGCTATCCCTTAGCCCAATCAAGCTGACACATAAAATTAACCACCATGGGTCCACTTCCTGTCAAATTGACACAGCAGTACATTTCCTTTAGCTATCCAAATCTCCAAATGAAGACAACGATAAGGTCATAATTCTACCTAAAATGATACAACCTGTATACAAGCAAAAATTTACTCTCTCCTTCCCCACAAAAGGTGATATTTCATCTCTTAATATTCCATAATTTGATCATTGTGTTATAAAACTAACAATACTTTTGTATTGAAATAAAGTCAATACATTTCATGTGACATGGTAAAGGAATAAATAAAGAAAACAAAGATTGATATCTATCTCTACCTACACAAACATATTCATAACAAAATAAGAAGGAATACTCATGACAATTACAGTCCTTATTTCTGCAACTGGTCACATGGTAAAACTGGTATTCATAAACACCTTCTTGCATGGATTCTGTATTTCCTTTGCCTTGATCACATGATTCACCAGTTATGGTTTTTTCCACTTGGTATCATGACTCAAACACTCATTCCTGAAGTGTCTGTGTCATTAGTCATCTTACTTGTCATAGCAATTAATGACTTTCTACATTACCCATAAATAATAGAGGTGGGATTTGAACTCAAGTTGAAGCAGGTCCAGATTTGATACTCTTTCTACCTGTCTCTACTTCTTTTGCTTCCTTCCATGGAAAGTACATTTTTTATTAATTTTCTATAAACAAATGGACATATTCCTTTAGGTATTGACAAAGAAGACCATTTTATGTGACAAGGCTCTAAAATGAGACATATTTAGATCTGAAGTTACCTATCAGCTGTGTGACCTTAAATCAAAAGTTAGTAGGCAAGAAGATCTTAAAAGTTTCCATCAGAAGACAAGAAACTTTCTTTTTAATACCTATTTAAAAAATCTGTTGAGATAGCTCTTATTTGCAAAATACTATCAGTCCTTTAGCCAATAATTTTCGCCAAGTAATATAAGCCCATTAGTCAAATATATGACAAAACAGCATGCCCATCACCAGATTACCAAAAGTCCTCTACCATTGTCTGTTGGATTCCACCAACATTTGCTCCTGCCACCCACAACCCACTTCACTCTCTGGTAACCTTATTTCTATAAGACAAGAAACTTTTAAACCATAGACAGTGAGAGAGGGTTCATTAAACTCATTGTAGTGATCATTGAATAAATAAAAAAAATCAAATCATTACACTTGAAAATAATAAAATTTTATGTCAATTATTCTCAAATAAAAAAAATCATTAGGAACAGATTAGAGCACACCCTGGTGGAGTAGGGGTTTGGTGAGCTGCCTCCATCTGGCTCATCCACATACCAAGGACCTAGGTTTGCATCCTGGGTGCAGAGGAAATAACCAAGATAAACAACTAAAAAAAAAAAAAAAAAAAGAAAGAAGCTTTTTCCTCATCTCTTTTTCTGCCTGCCTCTGTTTGCCTTCATTCCAGCCTGCATCTTCCCTTAAAAAAAAAAAAAAGAATAAATTACAATGCTGAATCTCATACTTTCCACCTTTCAAGAGCTTTTTTGTTATTCTGAATGCCTTGTCAATGGATTTCATATTCTGAAAGACTTTAAGTTATTTTTATTTAGAGCAATTTATTGTCTTACTTCTATTAAATGTTAACAGCCAATAAAAGCTTATCATCATTGTAGGTGAGATTGACATTAACAGATGTTCTTGATATAGTGACTGTTGTTTTGTCTCAGTAAGTATTTGCGTTGAATACTGTGAAATTGAAGATGTCACGAGTTGATGATGGTGATGAAAGACCAAGCTGGGCCACTGTCCAGCTCTTCCATCTCCAATTTCTGCTGTTTACTAACTAGTTGATTTATTAACTAGTTGTAAAGGGATGACAAGCTTTGGGGTCTCTTCAAGTTCATCTATATTCAAAGTTAATGTTATTATCCTGGCTATGCCATCAATGAAGTTTAGAAATTATTGGGGTTTATTTGAGAATTATTCTAATAGTTATAGTCAATAATTCAAAAACTTAATTAAGATATGTAAGGTTATCTCTTTAGTTAGATACCTTAACAGGAACTACTGTAAAATAGAATATATCAAGGCGTCTGGTGGTCATTAAATTGCTGGGATCAATTGGTACTGCCAAAGGTATGAGCTAACTCCAACCCAAGCGAAAAAACCTGACATTGTAGTTAGCCCAGAGTTTCAGTAATTTTTGTATATTAGAGTAAATTTTATAATAGTTAAAGTAACTTGAATTTTTTCACGAATACTTTTTGAGCACATAGTATGAGAAATTTCAGTTTGAGAACAACTGCTCTCATAAGGATCTGATAAATGTTTTCTGAATCAATGAAATGATAACATCTTATCTTTGATAAGTTCAATCACTTCACAAGTGTGACTACTGCTTCATTTAGTCCAAATTAGGGATTCCAAAAGGGAAGCAATAAATCCCTAAAATACAAATGTGGGCATGGGAAATGGAATATGGACCACAGGAAGGTGTGCTATTTATATGAAAGAAAGGTGGGGGTTGAAAAATCCATTAATTTAACAAGGTCTGAATTCAGGTAAAGCATTGAGAATCACTATAGTAAAACCATAAAGGAAGTCTGCAAAAGTTGGGATCATAATTTTCCACAAAAAAATCTAAACTCGTTAAAGAAAGCTTTGCTAATTTACATTTGCAAATCAATTTAACTTATCCATTATTTTCCTCTCTGGTATATGCTTGGCACTGCAAAAGAGACATTGCACTAGTGTTGGTTGAGAAGAGAGAATTTTCACATTAGAACTGAAATACTCTGCCAGATTTCAGAGATACATTTTGATCACCAGTCCCAAACCAAATACCCACTTTAGGAAGAGGTATAAGGCACCGAAATGGAGCAATGGAGGGGAGGGGAAGCTTCAACTTTCCCTCTCTATCAGGGCTCCTCCAATAGTTGTTACTTCAAAGTTGATTTTTTTTCCGTGTGACTCCAGAAAGGTGGATGAAAATCTGCCTGCTAATGACAGCTCATTTAGCAGAATGACAGTTGTTTGATGTTCACAGGGAATGAAACAAGCATTGCCTCGTGCAAGCTTGACTCTTTTAACTGCCTTTTCTGCAAAAGGATCTTTACTATAATAAGCATTAGAATAAAATGTGAGCTACTAATGAAGAAAAATCTTAGTACCAAATAATTCCCTAAAAAAGTCTGAGAGAGGAGAAGAAAGTTGGAGAAATTATTTAATGCTCTACCCTGGTTTAGGTCACTGCTACTGTATTCAAATCTTAGGGTGTTCATGAAGCAGGAGTTTTTGACCACAGATGCATCAACGTAAATCTTTATTTGCACTCATTTCAGAATTCATAGGACCAGATGTCAAAGGCATGATGGCTCTTTGTGACTGTCCATCTCTGTGCAAACGTACTCCTGTATGCAATCACATTTGTGTGATTTAGAATTTAGATAGCAGGAAGTCTGAATTCTGAGTACTTTCATGCAAACTTTAATAAAAATGCAAAAATGCATTCGATAATACCATTTTGACTATCCCCTGTGATTGAATTTTTTATGTGATTTTGGAGACTAGTTTGAGCTACTTTTTTTTTAAGCCATCAAAACAGAACTGGAGATGAAAGGAGGGTGATTACTGACATTTCTGCCGCTCAGCTCATTACAGTGATTTGATCTGTAAACAGAACCTTGGTTTTGTTTAGCTGCTTGAGAAAAACTATTACAAAGCTCTTACAAAATGTTAAGAGAAAAATTGCAGTTCAAATTTTATTTTTCAGGGAAGAGTGATTTGTTCAGGAATTTACATTTTGGTGAAAAGATGTTGCTTCATTTTTAGACCTCAGATTCTTTTACTGTAGCAAAATGCACAGTTGGCTGCATGGGGATAAACAAATGTGGAACCACATACTGAGAGACGCCACATTAAGAAAGTGAAATAAATTCAATAGGGAGTCAGGAAACATAGTTCTCTGCTACTCTCTGAAGGGAAAGATAATATGTTTCCTTGAGTCAGCGTCCTCCTGGCATGGAAAGGCCTAGAATCTATCTTTGGGCTATTCATTACTTCTCTTGCTCTGAGCCCTCATTCATAAACCTGAGAAAGTTAGGTGTTTTTTTTTTCTTCTGACTTACACTGCTTCATTCTTATTTCTCTCGCACAAGGTACTCTAAAAAATGTTTAAAACCCATCACTTGATGCAGCTCCTTACTGACAATCTACTATCCTATTTTTGGACTCACTAAAGAAGTCTTCCTCTTTCTTTATCCTAGTGGGAGACCTTTGCTGGACTAATTTCTTTATTAAGATCGAAGACTTCCAGGGAACAAGTGGGTAGTGTACCACTGACATTCCTTAAAGAGAGGTAACTCTCCCTCGATTTACCAGTCAGAAGTAACCAGATTCCTCCCTCAAGGTAAAAATCTAATTAACCTGTTATTTCCACTTTATAACATTTCTTACAAGACCAGGGGGCTCTGCTACATTCTCTGTGCCCCAAATACACATATGTTTAACGAGGGGTGTTATGTAAAGATAACTCTCCTATTTCCTGTTCTAGTCTTATTCTTTCACTTATTCATACTTTTAACATAAAAATTATATATAATACATTTTAATATGTATATACATAAAATAATACTATACACCATATATGTGATGCCAATTTGAATTGGTACATATGCATCAAGTATAGACAGCTAGAAAAAGTTATATTGCCTGTAACAACTTGTCTTATAAATTCTTAGATGAATGCAAATAAGAATTTATGCTGATGTATTTGTGACCCCAAAGTTCCAATGCTTGAATATCCTATAGCTTTGAATGCTGTAGTAATTAATCACTTAGAAGACCAGAGTAAAGTCATATTACTATTTTAGATGTGTAAGTGGTGCACAGTATGTATGTAAACATAGTGGAATGATGACTACAGTGATCTATGCTAATTAGTATATCATTTCCTTACATAGTTATCTTTGTGTATATGTAATGAGAATACTTGAAATTCAGTTTTAGAAAATTATCACTATTTTTTGTTTGAAAGTGTCTTATCTCTAGTTAATGACCATTCCATCTAGTTCATGTCTATTCAACGTGTATGTTTTTAATTGTCACTTTTTCAAAAAGATTTCACCAATCTCTAATCAAGGTTAAACTTTTCCTTTCCACTCTTATAGAATCATGATATTATTTATACGTACATAACAGTTCATGTTAGTTTTGACCTATGTGTTTGTGTTAATTGACTCAAAGTCCAATGAGAAAACAAATTGTTTCAATTTTCACTCATTATTCTCTCAGAAACAAAGCATGATTCCTGTTAATTAAGTATGTAACACAATGCTGAATAACTATATGCATTAAGTGGTAAAAGACTTGGTTAAACAAATAGAAACTATCAAATATCACATGTATTCACTGAAAATAAGTTCACCTTTAATATCATAATTAGAAGCATTGGTTTTTCCTGCAAAAGAAAACTTATTGGATTTTTAAATTGTATATTTAAAAAAAAGCTGTAAGGGAGAAGATTTCTCCAAACAATTATGATAAATCAATCTTATGTAGATAAATACATAGATAGATAGAACAGACTCAGAATTACGTTGGCTGACTCTTCCTACTCATAATATAAGGTTTTAACTGCTTAACTATTCAATTTATATTGGATGGGCAAATACTGGCAGGAAAAGTTTGCGTAATCAAAAGTACTCAGAAACTAGTCAACTGTTCCAATGTTCATTATTATTTTATATTGTCACCACACACATCAAGTGTGTTCAGTGGAGAGGGAAAGTTTTCCTGGGGAGGAAAATGTGACTATGTTTTGGAACATTTCAGGTGACTTACCTTCAAAGAAGCTATTGCTAGTTGAGTAAATGGGTCAGCTGTATGGAGAAGAATGGCAACTAGTCTTTTGGCAGCAATGATGCAGTAATATATATACATACATATGCATATATGTATGTGTGTGTGTATATATATATGTGTGTGTGTGTGTGTGTGTGTTACTTCAGGTGATTGATTTAATGAATAACAATAAAAATGAGTTTAAAAGTGATTCTCACAGTCTAGAATTCTTAAGGAAGATGCCATTTGTTTCTTCCCTGTGTGTCATTTTTTGACACCCACGTTATGTTTAAGGCTCACTGAGGTTCTTTATCTTTCTTTAAGCACGGACCTTGTCACACCCCATGGCTTTGTATGTACCTGTTCCCCATCCCACCTCTCTTTCTGCTCCTGGCTGATATCCATATGGTTCTTGAAGCCTCAGTGTAATCCAAATTCATTAGCAACACTTGACAGGTTTGTATTATGTGTTCCTTTTGGTAGGCAGTCTATTTCATGTATCATCATATTACGTGTATTATATATCTTCATCATCATTCACACTGAATGCAACTTTTCAAGCAAAAGCTTAGTCCTTTCCCAAATCCCCTTATATGTCCTTGTCTCTGTTTTCCATGCTCCTTCCCCTCTAAGAAGCCATTTTGTTCATGTTTTTGTTACTCTGACCTTGTTAGTCTCTCTCTGAAGGACATGTGCTCATACTTTTCTTCTGTTCTTTGTAACCATTTATTGTTTCTCGTTCTTAATGCTTATATATTAAAATCCAATTTTTCCATTTAAATAAAAATAAAACTCTTACTAACTCTACTATGCTTTATAGCCATTGACCATTATTATATTCTAATGGTAGTTCAAATCCAGTTTCTAACCATAATTTTCCTCTGCGTCTGCCTTTACCATTAAATTAGGTTCAGTTATTTCAATGGCATTATGATACCCTTCTAATCAGATTTGAAATCTTCTCCCCAGTCCTCTGATCCTTGACATCTAGTGTTACTTACTCTATTGAAAATTTCAATCCCTTCTCAAACTTACCTTTCTCTTCTTATCACTTACCAAGTTCCCTTTTCTCTGTGCTGCATTCCCTCTCAATAACAGCTATTCTTATACCTTAGTTTCTCAATTCTGCGATACCCCAAAACCTTGCTTTTTGTCCTTTTTTCTCAGACTCCATTTATTTTGTAGAAGTTACTATCTACCATACCTATTTAAAATTTTCATCTATACGTCAATACTCCTTAGTCTTAATCAGTTGCTAAACTTCTCCATCGAGCTCCAACCTTTAGTTCAAACATCCCATACAAAATCTTCTCTCAAGTTTCTTCAAAATAAAGAAAATAGCGATGTGACTATAACCAAATTTCTTATTTTCTTCCTTAATGTTCGACTCCTCCTCAACCTCAGTTCAAGTTCTATAATCAGTACTTCTATAAGTCGAAGTGTTTTGAATTAATGACAAAGTCCAGTGCACTGCTCCTCCTGTTTTTATTGTCTTCCTTTTGCTATCACACAAGGACGTCCTATTCAGATGTGAATACAGCTTCCTCCTGCCATCATTTTCTCTCTCTCATATCTTCTACTCATTGTATCTTATGTTTCTCCAATTCCTTTTTGCTTTGAGTAACTCTACTATGCTATTGGGGTCTTCTATTATTAATAAGCTACTGTCTGGAAGACTATTTCAGAAACCCATCCACTAAATTATAAAAACATTCGCAGTAATCATACTCCACTGCCTCCTTCAACATTATTTTACAGCTTTTTAAAAACTCTATATAAGAAAGTTAATAATTTTTGTTATCCCATTATCTCTGCAAAATAAGTATTAACGCATCAAGCATACAGGTCACAAATAGGTGATAATATTTAGGCATCGCTGTATAAACATCTGCTGGTGATGGGCACAGTAGCCCTGACACCCAAATCTGTTCCTATCTAGGAAAATTGGAAGTGGAGAATCTGTAAAAGAAACTTTGCTAATGTGTTACTCTTTCATGGTCTGCAAGGTTGAACATGTTGTTGCTATTATTTTATGACTTTTATTCCTACTATTGCTTCCATGTAGATAAGAAATGATAATACTCACCACTTTAGCTAGCATATCTAGCTTTACAGTAAGAGAAAAAAACAAACAAACCAGCAACACCTCTCTTGATCATTGCTCTTTTAAGCAATTTGAACAATAGTTAGAAATTCAAGATTCTGTAATTGAAAACATGTACATGCTAGTTTTGTCTGTCTTTGAATGTGCTCATTGAGAGAATCAAATCACACACAAGTATTTTATTTTATAAACCATAGTCTCCAAAATAAGTAATCTTAGACCTAAAATATCATTTACATATAATGTTTAAAAATTAATTTTGCATTTCGCCCTTAAAAATGTTTAAGTATGGAAAAGAAAAAAGAAAGTACATTATCTCACCCATCTGTTAACAACTTTCTATATTTTCTTTCAGTTTTATAATCACAGTGTGTATGCCAATTTTTCCTCTGAAATTTGGAAAAACAACACTGCATCATAAATATTTTCCTCACATGTGCTACAGAGTTTCCATACTTCTATGATATTTTTAAGAACAGGATCTATGGAGTGAACTGGGTAGAGACTAAGAACTGGGAGCTAAAGGCATTTCTCTTTTATTTGTAATAGGCCAGCTATACCACAAACATTTAACTGGTACTTTTTCTCAGAAAGTTAATTTATAGAGAATAATTAATGCTCATTTCCTTGAGATTTTAAAACTTGGAATTGACTTTATATGAAAGATTCTCCCTCATGCAATGCTGACTGAGAAAATACGGTAGTGCTGTTATTTGTGAGATAAGTTTCAGACAATCTTAGCATACTCATGCTGAAAAGGAAGCATTCAGCTCTTTCAGTGTTTAGAGAAGCACAAAATGTGATCTTTTTCCTTAGACATTCCTGTCATGTTCAGTCATCATCTTGGGCTGTCAGCACCTGTCCCATTACTTAGATGTCTTGTTTGGTGTGTCTTCATCGGTGACTTCATCAGAAGCCCTAACTCTCAGTTAGTTCGAATGAATTTAAATTAGCATGATACAGATTTGAGTTAGCCGCAGATTTGCTCTCTTTTATTATGTGTAATAGCTGTTACTTTCCCTTATATTTGTCAATTTACTTGCTTCTTCCCCCAATGCCCCACACCATTCATGTGTTTGAAATTTCAAATACTTTGGTTCTTATTTGGGGATCATTTTAAAAGAAACATTATTTTTATTATTATTCCTCATTTCGTTTTTACCAATTTCATTGTTTTTGGTGATTACTTCTGTATTTAATTTCAAATTGAGTCTAAAGTTCATTAATATCCATCCTTCTTTCCTTCCTTCCATCCTTCCTTCCATCCATCCACCTTCCATCCATCCAAAACTTTATTGAGTTTTTCTTTTACTTTGAATTTGAAATAACCTAAGACTCACATAGAAGCTGCAAATTTCAGAGATCTCCTATATGTTTTATTAAATTTCTGTCCAACCTTATATAACCACAGTGCAATTATCAAAAGCAAGAATTTGAAATTGATGCAATACTATTAACTATAGACCTTTTTTAGATTTCATTGATTTTTACATATTTCTTGTCTTATTTTTAAAATTTTTTGTATAGAGTTCTATAAAATTTTATCACATATAGAGATTAATATACTATTACCAAAATCTGGATATAGATCTATTCAAAATATGTCTTAATGGATTAAATGCTTTCTTTTTTTAAGAATATTCTCTAGATAGTCCTGAAATACAAATGTAAATGATTATAAATAGTCATTTTGGTAAATAATGATTTATTACCTAGCACTGTGCTTCCAAATTATTATTACACGTTAAATTAGACAACACTGAATTGAAGTCAAGTAAATATTTTCTCTGGATTACTATGTGTGGCAGATCTTCTGATGATTCTTTTTATGTTGTATTTTACAGGAATAAATGTGTTTCTTCACAAAAATATTTTTAATCTAATACCAACCATTGTATTATTAGAGACATCCCACCTTGCCTAGGAAACACTAGTTGAAGACACTACCATACCATTAATAATTGTCTCTCCATGAATTACATATTCAAACACTTTCAGACGTATTCATGTGTATATTAACAAGAAAAGCTTATATTTTAGATTTACTTGGACATCTTAAAAAATCTTAAATATCTTTAAAATGATATTTAATTCATATTAAAGGATGATTTATTTTTGAAAATTAAAGCAGAGTAAGTCCAAATTTAATTGGATTTGTAGGATATGATTTCCGAGGCATTCCCTTTCTCAGGAGAACTCTTTCCCACCAATGTCCTCAAAATGAATTTATGATATAACTTCTGTGCACTGAGTAATTGTGCAAGCTCTATTTTACTGACACCAATTTTGTTTTGTTATCAATTAAATTTTACTTTTGTGTCTATAGCAAATAAATTAAAATAGATTTACATGCAGCCGTTCATCAAAAAGAATGTAGGATATGATAGGGGTCATTATTTATACTAACAGATTTCCTTCTATTATATCAGTTTACATTTCTACAGTTCATGAAAACTGATAGAAATTATCTACAGTCTCTTGAAAATACAGGTCTTCCTGTCTGTCTGTGGTAGCAACCTGTAATTGCATATGGTTGTGTGTATGCTCTCTCTTATCTCTGCATCTAGGTTATACTGGTGATACTTAAATACGTTGTTGTTTAAAAATTTTCAAACCATGCATACGCTTGTGAATAAAATGTAAATCTTTTCCATTGCCCTTACCCATAGACAATAACTCTCAAAACTTTAACACATTTTATAAATTCATTTTTAAATACATTTCATTTATAACATATGTGTAATTTTTTACATATACATATTATACCACATGCATTGTTCTACTTTTTTCATTTAAAATATTGTAATAGTATAGATCTATTTTAATAGTGGAATGTAATTTATTTTATTTTATCCTTTTGGTGAACATTTATGTTGCTCCTATTATTTCTTTGTTATAATATTATTATATTTAAGCAAACACCCATAACTGGCAATGTTAGGTAGAAAAATATAAATATATAATTTTGTTCTATATTAACACATTTATTAATATTTTTTTATTAAGAATATTAAGCCCTTTTTAAGATCCTTAAGTATCTTTAGCTTATTTTATCTTTTAGTTTCAAAAAGAGGTCTATAAATAATTTCCTATTTCATAGATGCTTTTATTTCCCCATGGTGTTATTTTGCTTCACACATTACAAGACTATGTTTTCAGTGATAATACATTAATGATTATTGTATCTTTAAATTCAATTTTGTCTAAGACTAGTATTGTTATACCAGCTTTTTGTTTTCTTCTGATTATTGCTAATTGCATGGGGTAGCCTTCTTCTTTATGATCCTTATGTGTATAGAATTGGATGAATAGTAAGCCATGGTTCCTAATGCACTATCATCATTGATAGTCCTTTTATTTTTATGCATATAACTTGATTTATTTAATTTTTAGAATAATAGCACTCACTACAGCATGTATATATTGTTGTTACTATTGTGTCAAATATCGTATATGCTTTGGGGGATAAATTCATCATTCATTGTCAAACCATCATTTTGATACTTTTGAACATGTTTGACTTCTTGCCATATATCATTGGTTTATAACTTATTTTAATCTCATACTTTGATTAAGAAAGACTTACTTCAGGACTAGAGCACCAGCTCCATCATTTAAATATGATTTGCTTGTGTTTTATTATTTTTAGCTTCTTGTTCTCGACAGAAATATTTAAAAGTCATTTGACCATTGATTTTTGTGGAAATCATTCTACTTAAAGTACATAATTTAATTGTCCAACCCACTTGATATAAAAATATAGAAGATCTAAGGAGCAAAGTCACTATTTTCAACCCCTTTGGATTGAGGAAATCTCGTCTTCTGTGAGGTTATTTTGGCTATTATGCATGATATATTATCATTTAATATCCAAAAATGAGATTACTGGTGTCCATTTGCTTATTAGGTATTTAGAGAAGCTTCATCTATTTGTCTTAAATAAAATTGTACTTCAGAGAATGGATGATATTTTCTTGTCCTCACCGCTGCTGAATTAACTAATGTAGTTTCTCAACAAGTAGCTGGTGGACTCTTTCTGGAGGTTCACAAGACCAAAAAGATTTTCACAATAATGGTAAAAAATTAATCATTTGTTTTTAATGTGTTGACATTTGCACAGATGATGCAAATGGCACGGTAGGACAAAGCCTTAATCTGAATCAAAGTAGTAACATTGTAATCTTTATTGACATGCGTGTACAGGAAATGGGGAAAATGCCAGTTTCGCTGACAAATGCCATGGATGAAGGATAAAAATAATTATTTTATTTGTTCTTTATTTACATGTATTCCACATATTTTGTTTACATGTATAATTATGAGCACACATGTATGCTTTGAGTATATGTCTTCTTAATATTGTGTTGGATAAAGTATGCATAAAGCATTTCTGCTGTATAGCAAAGGGTGATGGTTGTCTTGTTATGTAACCATTGAGAGCTGAACTCGTTTTTTTCAAAATGAAATGGTAGATTTGCTTGAAAGAAGTGATGGTTATCTATACTTGAGTACTTGGTAGGCATTTTCTCAGAGAAGAATTAGGTGAGTCTGCCACGTTGAGGAAAACAATTGACAGTATTTGTGGCCGATGATAAAATTTGAGCTTTCAAGTTAAAATAAAAACTTTGAGAACATTTATCCAACACATAAACTTGACAACTTTTCAATACCCAAGGGCAGGGCCGTTTACATAATTTGCAGGCATCAGTGCAAAATGCAAATGTGAGGCTCCTTTTTCAAAAGGAAAGAAAAAGTGTCATGAAGGCTATTCAGATAAAACAATTTTCTTTCAGTTGTGGTGTCTCTTTTGACGTATCATGGTATTTTTAATTGACTACATAATATTTTAAGAAAATGAAGAATTTTAAGGTATTGGCATGAATTTTATTCTTCATACTGTATAACAACTTTTTTTAAAGGTCCAGGTAGGAATAAAGGTGAGTCAGAGGCAAGCAGGCAGGAAGACAGAAGAGGAAGATGCACATTTACTTTATTTAGTTGTACATCTTGGTTGTTTTTCATGGCCCTGGGACATCAATACATGCGGACTGCACTGACTGAAGTGGTGGATCCAACTGCTCTTCCACCAGAGTGCACCACGATGACAGTTTTATTTACAAATAATGTTCAATTTAGGTACAAAGCACCAAAATTGTGCAATTTTTATTTCAGTGTTCAAACATGAATATTTTTTGCTTTTACCAGAACACTAGAAATGAGGCACATCCTAAACAACTGTTTTTATTTCATTTTGGACATTTGCATGTTTTATAAATACCAGCTAAGTCTTATTTATGATTAAAGGAACTCTGAAAAAGAAAAGGAACTATATTTCATTTTTCTACCATCATCATTTTCAGTAAAACTGACTGGCTATTACAGAAAAGGAACAAAAAAGGATGTCGCAGAGTCCCTAGATGGGTCGTCTCTCTTAGGATGCACTGTCTTCTTTCTGCATTTAAAGCAAGAGCTAACTTGGCTGAAAGGCGTAGTTTCTCTGGACTGCTAGTATGTCCACTTACTCATCCATAGGCTTACCAAACTTCATGTACACTTCTTTTGAATCTGGTCGGACTCCTACATGTTGTGTGTCCACCAAAATTTTGATTATGTAGCATAGTGAATATTCGATATATATAAAAATGAGGCCCCAAGGAACTGCAGACACACTTCATGCTGCACCTGTATCTCTTGCTTTATTATTTCTTCATGATTTCCTGACAGATTTTCACAGATAATTTTTTGGTGGTGGTAAACTTCATTAATTAGATACATATGTTGATTTACAAAGATTCATGCATATCTTAAACCTATATGTTATAATGCAATGTGCCTTCAATAAACTTTAAAAATAACATTGAAAATAGGCAGTATTTAAAAATACTCTGATAGTACTTTGTGAAATTATTGTATAGCATTCTTTCCCATCGGTTATTTCACACATTGCTTTTGTATTCTCTCAACTAGGTAGTCAATCCTATTTAGGGGTATCTTTTTTTTAGATGCTTAGGAGATGATGCTGAGTTTATCGTAAACACGTCAGAGTTATTAATGAAGATATTCAACCTATAGCAGACTACTGGGTAAATATACAAAATCTCATGCCTATCAAAGACACAATTAATAAAAATTTCAAAATGGCAACAGAAAGCATTAAATCCAACATAGGGTCATTGTTAATATGGAGTCCTCTACAACTCTCCCATTTACATTCATTAAACTATGCCTATTTAAGACTTTTAGGAAATGAGTGGTAATATTAAAGATTGCAAATTGTTGATATGTAAACAAGTATGTTGACATTTAAGGGATTTGCATAAACCTGTGAACTCTGTATTTTCCAATAATTGTAATGCAGCAAAATCATGAATGAGTAAAATATCCATTTAAAGTACAAAAGAGGTCAACAAAGTTTAATATCAACAGAAGATGAAAGTTAATTCTTATGGTTTAAGATTCTACGTAGCAATTAACTTTTAAGAAGTTTTCAATTATTGATTTTTGATGCACGATCAAGAAGAATGTTCATTATTATCAAAAAAGGATATGGAAATATTTTTTTTGTATTCCTCCTATATATCTATATAAGCAGGACTTGCTTCATATACTTCAATCAGAATATCATATAACGATAGATTGTCAGCAAAAGCAGGTTAAGCGCATCCAGGTGTTTTTTATTATTCATTAAGAAGTTTGCAAAAATATAAAATAATTCTACTGTTTTCTCTGAGTTCTTTTGATTTTGTTATAATTAAAATATTGCATCTGTGCTAAAATTAAATTGGCTTGGACTATTGTTTTAAATGAATATTTAATAAGCAAACTTTAATCATTTCTGTCTTGAATTGTATTAAAATAATCCAATAGATATAACCTATATAAGGAAATACTATGTGGAACTCTCAACGATTTAAAAGAGTGTAAAGATGTCCTGAATTCAAAAAGTTTGAAAACCTCTTATCTAGTAGACCAAAGAGAGTCTCATGGGTTCTAAAAATAATTGAAACTTACTTTATTAAAAAGCCACGATCAGTCAAAATCAATGAAAATTGACAAGAATAGTCCATATCCTGCTTCTTCAAATAATAGTATTACTAATTGGATTTTATATAATTGGACTGCAGGTTGGGAAAATAGTACCACCAAACATAGATATGAAATTAATTCTTTTATTTAATCTAACAATATGTTGACCTAATCTTCAAAATAAGCACCCTTGCTTTTATTTTCATCTTATTTTCCTCTAAATTTCCATGGGTTTTATTTTCCTCATTATGAAATAATGCTTTTTGCTATAAGAATTTCAAACATACTGGTGAATGACACTAGAACTTTAACTAGTGGGCATGGTGTGAGATATACATTAATCAAGATGTGAGCGTATTCTTTGAAAATCACAAAACAATGACATATTTTTAAAAAGTAAAGCCAAAAATTATTTAAGGTATCTTGTCATATTTCAAATTCTGTGATCTTATAATTCTATCATCTATCTATCTACTTGTTTCTACCTACCTGCTTGCCTCCTTCCTACTTACTTACCTATCTACCTATTATCCATTATGCCTTTCTTGATATAGAACACACATTTAGTAACAGGCGGCTATTGCATTACCCATTAGCCAGCTGTATTTCCACAAAAACCAGAAATAAACCCAATTAAGATCATATGATTCCCTAAACACAGTTGTCTTACAGGCTTAATGTACTCCTTATGCATGCAATGACAAAAAATATCTACTTCAGTGTTACTGAAAAATCACATTATAGCATAGTCAAACTTTGGGAAGGGAGGGGTTGAAGCTGATATCTATTGAACATTTATTTTTTTCCAGACTTAATATATTTAAAATTAAAAGCAGTAAACTACTAAAGATTGTCAAATATGTAAGAATTCTTATGCCCAGGAAACATCTAAAACTTCCCCTAAAGGCTCACAGATACATAACCAAACTGGAATGAAAACCCATGTTTCAGGATTCCTGGTTTGCCAAGGGAAGAGAATAAAAGCAGGAGGCAAGGATGGTGTATATCAAATTGTCAAAAGGCACCAGAATTGAAAAAAAAAAGAACTATACTAAAATGAAAGATTGAAGTTAAGCAGAGTAAGAGAGGAAAAGACAACAAAAACGTGATTGAGAAAGTATGCTTATTGAATTATTAGACAGGATGAGGCAGGAAGCAAAAAAGATGTTTCTACTAATGATGACTGATAGTGGGCAAAGATACTTTTGAAACAAGATAACCCATTCGCCACAAGGCAACTGACAGGCCCAAATCCAAATTTTAACAGAAAAATGTGTCTATGATAGAGTATACTAGTATGAACATCACAGGCATAGCTCCATCAATTGCTGTTTCCTGCAACTAAAGCAAGATATTACTGAAGTTGTATGTTCATCACTTTCTAAACTAGATGTCAGAGATCTTAAAATAGTCCAGAAGGAAAAGTCTCATCTTTTATATTGTGAAAGAGATAAAGCACATGGCAGGAAATGTAAATTATCTTGGGGATTCTTCCCAAAGGATTGGATAGACAAGAGCATTGTTACGTAGTTTAAGAATGAATCTCCTTCAAAGGAATTTTAATTTTAGCTTTTGGGTCCAATTAAAAGCACAATTCCTTGTACTAAATACGTGTGAGGACAAAATAGACTGGAATCAGGGCATTGCCAGGAATCTGGTTTGATTGGAGAGAGGATATCAGTGAGCAGTCTGTAAGGAAACCAGAAAAACTTCTCTGTTCCAGCTCACCAAGGCGTAGGGCTGTGAAGATGGGTCTTGAATTTGCTCTACCTGTGGAGCAGTGTTTGGGGGCAGGGGTGGAAGCATAGACTATGATGCTGAACTCCATTTATCTCCTCCACATCCCAGAATTCAATCTTCTCTGTCTGGTGATAGAGACCAGCAACCAGGTTTAACATGTTCTCTGGATAGATGAGTACTTTCTGTTTCTCTACTTATAGACAATGGAGGTTTGACCATCATTTATTTTTCCATGCTTTGCTTAGTCATCCTTTATTTTCCCCATACATTTCCTTAACACTTAGGATTTTACTTTATTGTTATTTGTTAATGGTTAAAAGAAATGAAAGGTGTAGTTATTACCTAATTATATGTATTAAATTGCTCTAAAACTTAGTAGCTTAGTTGCTTCAAGCACCAAGCATTTATTATCTCACATATTGTGTGGGTCAGTAAGCCTGGACTGACTTGTTTGGCTAATCCTGGTTTAGGGTCTTGGGACAGGTTTCTAACCAAGGTGCTGGCCAGATCTAAAGCCATCTCAAGGCTCAAGTGCAGAAGAGTCTGAGTTCACTAGTGCTTCTGTTGATAGGTCTCAGATTCACTTCTAAATTTATTTGTTACATGGCAACTCTTTTCTCCAAGAGAGAGAAATGCAAAGGAATAAAAGAAAAATAACCCATAAGCGTGAAAGATTGAATTAAATATTTATTCTCTAATAAAATGATATCTTTTGCTTCTAGAAAATAACTTTAAATCCCATGCCTATTATGTGTACTAATATAGGTTAGGCCTATCAGAATATGAAGATCATTATGTTTCAAAAACTCATCAAAAACTTGTTATTGACTTGTATATTTTAGTTGATTTTGAAAAACAGAAAATAAACAATCTAAATTCAACCTAACCCAATGTCAAAGCATAAACCAAACAATAATTATACAATATTTTGAAATACTCAAATTAAAACACAAAATATAACTAGAAAGTGATAAGATATATTAGTAATTAACAGCATGGATAGAATTTAAGGATGAGAAATTTGAGGCCTCATACATTTTAATAGCATGAAAAAGAGTATAATATGTGAACCAAGGACTTAAAGCAGAAAATTAGAAAAATAACAGTCTAAAATTGTGTAAAAAACAGAATGACAATAATGATGAAAGTATCAATTAGCAAAATAGAAAAAAATGACATTTATTTCAGCTTTGTTAAGTAATTGCAGAGCTGATTTTCTAAAAGAAAGAAAAAAATTTACAACAAAGGCTATTAGCAAAACAAATAGCAACTTATTTACGAGGATATATATTGTAAAAGCAGGGCACATCTATATTTAAAAGTACTATAATACTTAGAAATGATGCTTTGGAAAATATCCTTTCCTATGAAAATGATAGATAGTAAATGTCAAGTCAATAAAAAATTGTTCTATAGATATGATTCATTTGTCATCACAGGCAATAATTGTTTCTCTGACTTGCAGGAATTAGCCATTGAATGATACCATTATAGTAAAATATTAAGCTCTTTTCTTGCAGTACAACTTTTAAAAGTTATATAACCTTAGACTTCTAGTATTATGGAAAATTAGGAAGGTCTTACATAATTTCCCTTTGAGGTCAAATAAAAAAATGGACAAAATATAAATACTGGTTTGAAAGTAGTGAAGAGGCAGTGTGAGAGTGAGAAACGACCAGAATAGGACACACAGGAAGGCTGAGGCAGGGAAAAAGGCTGGAATTTGAGCTGCAACTTGCCTAGGAGTAAGTATAAAGTCTACAGAGCAGCTAAAAGGATCAGAGAGGATGAATGGCCCATCTAACAGTCTCACAGAACTAGGGGCCCTGGCATTGAGTCGGAAACCTGAAGAATTGTGCTGAAGAGGAAGAGTGAGCCAGAAGAAAACAGGTCCACAGAGAAGAAACAATTTAGTTTTGTGTGCATCTCAGTTTTGAGGAATTTCTCATTGCTAGTATCTCCTCAGGCACCCTGAAGACAAAAATGTCAGTGTTTTTGGGAATAGAAAATGATCCTAATACCCAAACTACTTCTAGACACAGTTTTGAAAATACATTATTAAAAAAAACGCTAGTCATATAAGTAATAAAAAGAAATTGGAAGACCATCAGTATCAATAACAAGGTTAATAGAAATGAATTTACCAGGGATCCAGATAGTAAAGACGTTAAACTCAGATTTTAAATGAGGTATACTTATGAGGTCCTAAGAGTTAAATATAGGAATAAAAAGTTTTCCACTTGGAATGGAAGAAAAATCATATAGAAATTCTATAACTGAAAAATACAAATACCAAAATTAGACTCTCAATTTGTGGCATTATCAGCAGACTAGCTGAAGAGAGAATTGGTGACCTGGAGTAGATTTCACAGAATGAAATACTCTTGTATAAAAGGGATAAAGCTTTAAAATGAAAAAAAAAAATACTATATAGGTCTACGTAGGTGCAACTTAGTCTCCAAAAATAGATACATATACAAATACAAAAATTAATATAAATAATATGTATAGAGAGACAATGGAAAAAGCGAAAGAGAAAACCTAGGAATGTTAACATTTAGAGATTCTAGATTTTAGAGGATTTCTTTATACTATTTGCATGTTTTCTATAAATATAAGAGCACTTCAAAATGAAAAGTTTCAAAACTCTTATCAAAGATAAATACTATAATTTTAGTCAATAGTTAAGACAAATTTCCTTTACAACAAAATTTTCAAGTTAATGTTTCTGTTCTAAAGACTATTAAACCAGAATAATTTAAAAACGTTAGGTAAGAATACTATCACTATACAGTTATAACAATTGAAACGATGTGATTTTGGAATAGCCACAGAAGATTAAAAAGTGGAACAAAATTGAGAACTGAGAAAAGATATATGACAAAGATAAAATAGTAAATTGGTTGTGAAAAGAGGGACAATTCAATAGTTTGGGACAACTGATTATTCATACAAAAATTGCAATATTTGCCTTTAAACATTAAAAAGTAGCTGAATTAGGAAGTAAAATGTGAAAAATAGAGCTTGAGCTTTTCAAAAAAATTTATGACAAGATAGAGAAATAATTCTTAAATATATAAATATCCATAAATGATAGGGGAACAGTTGATAAATTCAACAGCATTTTCAATTGTATCAAAATATACTTTACAAAGATGAAATGAAAAAAATCACAGACTGGGAGAAGACACTTGAAAATTTTAGTACTTAGATTATGTAATGAGTTCCTGCTGCTCACTAAGAAAAAGAAATAACCGCGGTACAGAAAACTGAGCAAAAGATATGAGGTGGCAGATCAAAAGAGGAGAAAACTTAGTGAACAAAAAATATAGTAAAATATGTTCAACTTCAATAGTAATTAGGGAAATGCAATTAAACCACAAAGATATGGTGCCAAAAGCATAGGATATGAACGGAAAAATAATGATGAGTTGGATTTCAAAAGGATGAGCTTCTGCTCTTCGAAAGACACTTGCAAGAGGATGAAAGACAAAATAAAGACTGTGAGAATATATTTGTGATCACATATATGATAAAGGGCATCCTGCAGAATGCAAAGAGAATTCTTAAAATTCTATAAAAGGAAAATAAGAATCCCAATTTTAAAATACACAAAATATTTCAAAAGAAACTTCAACAAAGAAAGAAGTATGGCAAAAAAACAAAACAAAACATAAAAAGCACATTAGGGAAATATACATTAAACTCACAGTAAGAAACAAATATATACCTACTTGATTAGCTAATGATAACAACTTGACACTACTAAGTACCAGTGAGGTTTCACAGCAGCTGAAGTTCACACTTTGCTGGTGGTTGTGGGAACTGGTATAGCCACTTGAAAACAACCCAGGGAGGACTTGACAGTTTAAAGATAGAGAAATGCACCAGCAGAGAAATTCAAATAAAAACCACAATGAGGTATCACCGGGTGCACCCTGGTGGAGAAGCAATTTGGTGGAGATGTCACCTTACACCAGAGTGAAGGGCCTATTTTAAAAAGTCTGGAAACAACAAATATTGGAGAGGTTGTGGATAAAAGAAACCTCCTGCAATGTTGGTGAGAATATAAATTAGTGCAACTTCTTTGGAAAACACCATGGAAATTCTCAACAAAATAAAGATGGATCTACAATTTGAACCAGCAATTTCATTTGTAGGCATATGCCCAGAGCTACTACTCAGAAAATATGTTGCATCCCTATGTTCATAATAGCACAATTCGCTGTAGCCAAGACATGGAAACAATCTAAATGCCCATCAATAGATGGCTCAATAAAGAAGCTTTGGTAGATATACTCAATGAAATTATAGGAAGAAGTTTAAAACCATGAAATTGTGTCCTTTGCAACAAACTGAATGGAACTAATGTTGATCATGCTAATCAGAATAAGCCAGAAAGAAAAAAAAAAGTATAGGATGGTTTTACTTATATATGGAATGAAAAGAAACAAAACAAACAAATCAATACACTTCCAAAAAATTCACTGGATGCAAGTCTGTGGCCACCGGAAGAGGGGAGAGAAAGAAGGAGGGAGAAAGGTGTGGTGAAAGACATTGGAACTCTGAGTGTGGCACAGTGTGAAATGCACACAGATGTGCAATTTCAATCTCCTAAAATGAAAGTAGTAACACAAACAAAAAAAATGTAATAAAACTATGAAATGAATAAACATGGCAGTTCAGAGAAGTTTTGATATTTGCTAGAGGACACAGTATATTATTCTGAGTAATTTGAACTTTTAATTAGGGTTATTTATTTTTGGTTTAAAATTTTTGATCCCACAAAGGACATCCACGGTCCAGAGAAAGAAAATTTTTTCTTACCTTAAATATGTGTTTATCAAAAAGTATGTCCTGTGGCCTCCATCCACAGGAATGTGAATGTGTAGTTTTATGCAGAGATAATTTAAGGGAGGAGAGCTGATCTCTCTTCTCATTGTAGTAACCCTGAACATTTCTTGAAAATGTTTTGCCCACACAGAAGGAGAGCTAAAAATGAAAAAGAAATAGCACAGGACATTACACTTGCCTTCCTTCCCTCCATGTTTTGAAGCATATTCTTTATATTTGCTCTTCTCCTTCCAAGATTCAGACACTTTAACTGCTGGAAACTTCAGGCAGGAATACGATATTATGCAATGGCTCAAGATTTAAGAAGCGATTTCCAAAGCAATCACTTCATAAATTGTCATAATTGGTATTTTGAATATTTTTTATTATTTCACTTTCATTAGTAGGGCGGTAAGCTAGGCAGAAACAGCAATGTTTTTTCTATACTTGGAAGCTGAACAATGTAAAAATGAAAAGGAAAAGAAAATATTTAGGTACTGCTTCTTGTTAGAGATCAATCTCTAATATTCCTAAAGGAATAGAAGACATTGGGTTCTGGGGTCTGTGTAGGATCCTAATTCCTTTGAACTGATATACCTACTGTTTAGAAAAGTGAGAAAAATGTAATATGTCACAGGAAGATTCACATTCATACACGATTTTTCTTTCTACATACAACCTCTTTGGATTATTAACAGAAAAAAAAATATGAAGTTTGGATAAATGGTATAGAACTCATTTTATAGGCATTTTGAAATTCTACCATCTTTGTGATCAGATGGAAGATCATGTATCTTGACACCTCAGAAACACATAATTCTATTTTAAACTTTTTCTCATTCTCAGCACTTTTATCCTTCAATACTATGCTCTTGGCAATCTTTATTTTTTGATCACAAAACTCATTGCCTTAACCTCATATTTCAAAGTATGCTTTGGGGAAAAAAATAACCCCATTTTAAAAAGTACCCCTCTTTTCACAGTCACTCTGCCACTTTCATTGTGACATTTCCTAAAGGTCATTGTTCAAGTTTCAAGATCTTGTTGCTGATTTTCCTACTTCATTTGCACTATCAGGAAAAAGGTATATTTTGCTAAGGTTTGCTGGACTTGTCGGTTCCCAGTGGAGACAAAGCAGAAGAAAATGGATTCCTTGAGCTACAGAATCTCTAGGCAAGTTTCAGATTCTTATTTAGATATAAACACTCAAGACTTTCAGACAGACACATAATCTTTGACATAAAGCACTGAGGAATTGCAAAATCCTTACTGAGGTCACAGTCTCTAGCCCAAATTGAGAATAAAAAGCGTCATCATCACTACCGCAGCTGATGCATGTGCAGTGCTTTCGGGCACTCAGTTTCTGTTAGTAGCAAAACAAATAGTCTTATCAAAGCAAGTAGCTGAGATTTAGTGACTATCCTCAAATAATGAGCCAAGAATGGAAAAACTTGAATAAAAGGGAGTCCTGGCATTTACTGGCTACAACAAATGCTCTCACTTAATCTTCACAACTCTGCAAGATAAATGTCAGAATCCTTATTTTACCTTTTTTTTTCTAATTTATTTTGGTTGTTCCCCCAGCCCGGATTGAGAATCCGAGTCCTTGGACTTTACATGGTTTGTGCCTCAGCTGCTGCCTTAATGACTGAGCCACCAGGACCTGCCCCATTTCTTTATTTTAAAGGAGAGGATACTGGGTCCGGAGACAAGAAGCAACTTGTCCAAATACACAAAAGATCAATCTGATTGACTTTCATTACATAGAAGGGCATATGATGCAAATCTTCTAATATTTTTGAATCCATTATGTTTGGGTTTTGTTTTTCTGAGAATCTCCACCTTGCTGCTGATCATTAAAGAGCTATTGTTCTTATTAAAATCATCTAAAACTTCATCTACTGATCTTTTTCTTCTTGGAGAACTTTGACAACTGAGGCAAGATCTGACTCCAAGTAATTAATGTGAGTCGGAGCTGCCTTCCATCAGGCGGTGAATGTTGTTAATAACATCAGCAAGAAGAGCAATTTGTCCACCACTGGGTTCAGTCACACTGGGGCTCTGTTTAATCTACAAGCAGTGGACGAAAGGATCGTTCAGTTTAATCAGTTCTGGAGAGTGTGCACTCTTTAAGGTTAAGGAACAGTAAATATCTTTCTGGACCTAATGTGAAGGGAAGTAGAGCAAGTGCAGAAAAATGGAAACACAACCATATCTTGTCTACCTCCTGAAATTTTAGGACATTAATAAGACTATGCCCATAGCATAGACTTTTGAGAAGAAAGCTGCTCTACATGCCCCAAGTCTTTTCTTGCTTATTAACTGCTATCACGATTGAAAATAGTACAGGAACTAAAACCAAAGTTCTATCCCTAAAGCTGTCTCTAATTACTAGTCAGACTTTGGGCACATTTATTTAGCCTTCTTCAGCTTTAGTTTCTATATCTTTGAAATGAATCTTTTAATACTGAACTAACAGAGTAATTTTTAGAATAAAGTGAGAAAAAGCACATGAAAATGGAGGATAATCCATAAAAAGCAATCAAATCATGGGTATATTATACTCGCTTGCCACTGGAAATTTAAAGTATGTTCCAAAGAAACCAAATGCAAAAGATGTCCTCTGAAAAGTACATTTTAGGTCTTTGGGGCACAGTCACGCTTTCCCAAGTAGGTACTAAACCTTGCTAAATGCTCTTCTCAAGTTAATCATGAAATGCGGTTCATAATTTTTTATTCTATGAGACTTGTGACCATGCAACCTGCCTTACTTTGATCTCATTGTACTCAGCTCTAATTTTAAAGTGTATGTATTGTCTTTTCTAGGTGGATAACTTCCATCCCTACTTATTATTTGACAGTTTTCTATTGTGAATTCAACCTACATGGCCTCTTCCTCTAGGTACATAAACCCAGTACAAAGAGTAATGATGGATAGGAAACCATTTGTTTTTCTTTAGTCTTGGAAAAAGAAGTAAAACAGAGCAAATAAAATTTTATTGATTTGCTTTTTTAAATTTAAACAGGTAAGCTTATTATTGCATTCGTTTTCCAAGAGCATCTTCAATAATTATCTCCAAAGTTGCTTATGAGAGACTTCTACTTCCCTTTTTTATCTCATGTCCCTTCGGTCTAAGGTATTTATACCATGAGTCTGAAAGTTATTTGTCTTTTGGGTAAAATACTTGTTTTTCAGTCTTTTGAGAAATACATGCCTTCTTCTTACTCTATCCTGGCAAACTTTCAGAGGTGAAGGACAGATCTCAATGACTAGAAGAGATGTGTTTTATTGAAAATTCAGCACTCAAGCTTGAACTTACTGTGGACAAGTCACATGTTTAATGTTCTAAAGATGCACTACATGACTCTGCTTTTTTGCATAACTGTTTCATATAACAGTCGACATACATGTTCCACATGGTCCACCATTGACTGAAGTAGAACACGTTCCAGTCTTAGAGCCCTAGGATTTTAGAGCTGCAATTCCACTTGGCCAATTACATTACATACCAAGAAATACATTGCATAGTTTGTATGTCTTTCTTCTGAGGTCTAGTGATTAGAGAAAGTATGTTGTGAGCAGTGATTAGGATGCTGAGAAAGATGTCAGGAATTTGAGACTAGATTCAGCTAATATATGTAATCATGTTAGGTAGGCATTGATTCTTTAGTAGTTTATCAATTTACTTCTTTCAATCGCTATTCTATTTCTTAAATACCATTTCATGCAAAACACTAGATCATCTAAGTCCAGAATGAACTCTTCATTGAACAATTTGTAGCCCCAATTCTGCTACTAAGGCATTCTTTCTCCAGAGCCCACCCTTTGAATTCTTAGTACAATGTTCCTTGGGCACTTCATTCAATCAGAGTTAATTTGTGGGAGAGGGGCATACACACACACACACACACACACACACACACACACACACACACGCCATCTCTGAGCTAAGAGATAGTGGGCATATATCTAAGTTATTGAGCCACCATGCTAACTATTTTATGTAGTATGTTTCAGTTAATTCCATAGCAGCCTTGTAAAGTAGGTATGACTATCCTTTCTTTCTTACAAGTAAGTGGCCTGAAGCTCAAAGAGGTTAAGTAACTTGACCTATGCTAATACTGCTTGGATTGATCTCAGATAGTTTGAGTCTGGACAAAACCCCTAAAACTGCTGGGAGGGTCTTTCAGATGCAAAAATAACATCAGAGCAGCCCACTAGTTTGTTTGTAGTCATGGAAAAATGTTAAGCTCAGCTTCCAACTCTGACAATAAAACCTGCATCATTCTGAAAAATTACAATGGGGATGAATTATTTCTCTCAAAGATTAAAAAGAGATAAATTAACACATATAGGGGGAATTATTAGAGTAGATGACTATAGTGGGCTCCCAATAAATATCAAGTTGCTCTCTTTCTTTTGTGAAGTATATCGAGGAAGACTGGGTGATTCTTATCTTTCTTCTGTTGTCTCTCAGTTTAAAAATATGTTGGCATGCCCCAGTGAAGAGTAATTTGGTCAGCTGCCTTTGGCAGAGAGTGAAAGTCACATATCCCTAGAACACAGGTTCAAGAGCTGGGCTGGGGTAAATAACAAGATGAATAACTAAATAAAATTAATAATGTGAAAAAAATAATGTTTTTCTTTCCTTATGGACATTTTGGGGACTAGGATGGACTTCTGTGCCTTACTGTGATGATAGAAGAGTGATAGAGAGTCTGTTCTCTCCAAGATGTCAATAGAGCCTGTCATTTCATAGTAAAGCCATAATTACCATGACACATTTCCCTTTTGCCTAAAAGGCTTGTTATCTGTAAAATGTTGATTCTTCTGGTTAAATAGTAGTCACTGCTTTTGTCTGCCGTTTACATTTCAGCAAATAATGAAACTTTTGTGGGATGGTTTTATAGGATAAAAGATCAGAATGCCTTGATTCATGACAATTTGGGTGATATCACTATGGAAGAAAAGGAGAGAAAGTGTAAGTGGGAGAGATTAGGGACAAACACATCACTCACTCTGGTTAAGCCCAACATTGACTCTGCATCATAGGTGCCCAGTTTGAGGATTCAGTGAATGAATTCAAAGTGTGTGTATATGTGTGTATGTGGGGGCGGGTGTATGTAAAGAACAGTCTGGTTGCAATAATGTGAACTGTGTGCATTTGATGGTGAGAAGCAAGAAAGGGGATAATCAGTCTGTGGTTTTACTTAAATCAAATAAGCTTCAAAATTATGCCTCACTTTGAGTCTGACATAACTTTGAAAAACTGGCTTCCAACTGTCAAGCCTCAGGAATAGCCTTGGGGTTTGCCCATGGAAAATGACTTCACAGTGATAATCATCCCATATCCATCAAGAATATAATAAATGACCAATAGTTTAGGAATTTTTCTAGTGCCTGACTTCAAACTTAGTAGATATAGAAGACTGTTAAAAAAAGAAGCAAATTTCCCCACTAAAATATCATTAGTCATTAGCCTTCCCTGAGTGTTAAAGTAATCTCAATGAGAGATACTCACAGTTATACAAAGGTGGGTAAATAAGACTTAGAAAGAGATAATATGATTTCAATTCCAGTTTTACTATTTCAAATCAGTGTTAAGTCTATATTATTTAACACCTTTAAATCATCCTTTTGCAAAATTGAAATATTAGTTCTATATTGTTGAGAAGAATCAATTAGATGAAAATATAAATAGGTTCACTACATTTAGATGGCATGCGCTGGCCCTTTCAGCTAAATAGCATCTGAAGTTTTCTGGTTTATCCCAAGGGCATCCAGTTTGGAAGTACATAAAACACTTCTATGATCATCTCACCCAGGGTCCTTAGAGGAAAAAGACTTTTGTCAGGCAACTGAGTACAGAAAGCGTATGTTTGGCTCTGGTCATGTTGTAAGTGGCCTTTTTTTAAAGCACCATGAAGCTAAAGCTGGATGACTGCTATGTTGTCTCATTGGCATTGGGGCCGCCTCTTGTCAATGGGAAGGTCAATGGTTCTACCAATTCTCTTTCTAGTCAGAGAGAGTAGATGTGATGAAGTCACTGAAGTACGAATTAGGAGAAGTGACAGAGAGCTTCTTTGGGCCTCTAAGTTATTATTCGTAAGCTAAAGCATAGGGAGAATGGTGAAAGAGACTATTCTCTAGCATACTTTTGACTTCTCTGACTCATATTCATTCTTATTTCTGCATTACTGTCCCTATTCTTAATTTTTATATCCTTATTCACATTTCAATAAAATTGGGGAAAAAATCCTTCCTTGTTTTTTACTTAAGATCTTGCATCTTTCAGAAAAAAAGACACCCTTTAAATGTGATATAGACTGTCATAGTTTTTTAATTCTAAGTCAGTCTTGTTCCAGATATATTTCTTCTAAGACTATGTAGAAATTCTTTTGATGTTTCCCATATGATTATGCACGGCAATACAATTACTTATTTCAATTATGTGTTTATGTTTAAAAGAAAGTGCTCCCTCAATAAGGTTTACTGGTGTTTTTTAAAAATTAGACTTTCTATGCCAGTTAACGTGATATTTTCTTTTGTTGATGATATTCAAGCTTTCCTACTCTAGAGGTCAGTATGCTGTTAAAAATGTAAGTTTTTTTTTTTTTTTTTTTTTGATAAGATCGCAAAAACAAGTCCTTATATTTGAATCTCACATAAAACTGAAAAAAAGAACTCTTTAACCACAAAAATACACTTGTAAAAACTGGTAATCCCAAACAGAATGTCCAGGGGAAATTAAACAATGAATGAGGTTGGTGACTGAATCACATGCAGAAAATACTTCCCACACTTACGTAATCTTGGGAACAAGAAGGTATGATGAACAAGAGTTGTAAAATAATGTAAGAAAAAGAGGAAACAAAATAAAAGACTAAATCAAAAGAAGTATCAGAGAGAGTGGAAACAAATATCTAAGATTAATTTGAGAAAGTCAGTTTTCAGATCTAGAATGCATATGCTTTCGATGCTTAAATGACAGCAACAGAAAATAGAAGGAGGAAATGTCTGCCTTTACATTGGGAGTATTTACAATTCACAATAGACTCTGGTCTTCACAACTCCCATTCAGCCCTTACCTCCCACCCTTTACCAATAGCCCTGCTTCCTTCTTTATCTAGAAAATTACAGATTCTGAGTCCCTCTACACATGCAGCCCTACATACTAATTCATATCTATCATCAAACTCAATTCTTCTCTCCAGTATTAAGACGTTCTTCTTTTTGTTCAATTACAAACTGTTGAAGTTTATGGCCCCATCTCTTTCCTGCTCTGCCAAGAACACTTTTTATTAGATATTCAATTTATTCATTTAATATCTTTGACTTTATAATTTTCTTTTACCTAAGACCATTCCTCTCAGTCTATAAATGTGTTTGAGCATTTCTTATTCAGAGAGAAGAGAAGAAAAGAGAAGAGAAGAGAAGAGAGGAGAGGAGAAGAGAGGAGAAGAGAAGAGAGGAGAAGAGAAGAGAGGAGAAGAGCAGAAGAGACTCGAATATTTACATCATTTTAAGGCAACTCTGTGGTTTCTTTCTTGTGGTCCCCAAAACTCTGGTAAAAATAATCTAGTCTCTCCTAATTCACTCTTCAATCCATTGCATCTTAAATTTGGGAGTTGCTACTTACCTATCTTATTATTTCTTGTGTTTATTCAAACTTGGACTATGCATCAGAATTTTTCCATGGAAAAATTAAGTCTTTGAATAGTTGACAGATATAATGTAATAGGATATAACTGTAGCAATCAAGGGAATCTAACCATTTAATAAAGGAGATCCTTTATTGTAGCATATGATTCTTCTTTGGGGAATTTACCTCCTATGATAACATATGACTAAAGTTTTAGTGTGGAAACTACGTTCGTAATTATCATTATGGTGTCCTAACTCTTCTGGATCTCATCTATTCTTCCTTCCTTAAAAATAAAGGGCCAGTTGTATTCCACTTATTGAGTCTTATATTTGGTAAAGCAAAGGGGCTATTTATTTCTTTATGTACTGTTCAGCACCTATCATAACTATTGAACTCTGCCTTTGTGCAAAAGCAGCCATTGACAATATACAAAAAATGTGAATGGCATTGTGAACAAAGGAAATAATAAATATTATTTCAAAATGAGAGTTGTTTTATTCCAATAAAACTTTATTTACAAATACTGAAATCTGAATTTCATATTATTTTCTTATGTCACAAAATAAAGTTCTTATGATATTTTCAATAAGATACAGAAATTAAAAAAAAATCTAGACTACAGACTGCAGTGGCTAGGCAGTGGCTAGGTTGGCATTAGAATCAAGTAGCTTGGAATTAAACATGGGCTTCATGACAAATGCCAAGACCTGAATAAGCTGTTTAACCTTTCACGGTTTCTTTCCTTGACTTTAAAACAGGATTAATATATCTGAAAAAATACATGAGTGTATGTGGACATAAAATATGTCCCCAGTATTTGAAAAATCCACATTTCAGTTATTTTTGTGTTACTTGAAGTTATGGTAATTCCTGGTGACAAGAATAAATGTCCACTTTTCTTTAGTGTCAATAGCAACAGAACTTTTTAATATAATTAAACCTATTATGCTTTTCTTAAAACTCACTGGAGTTTGCTCTACTGAGTGTCTTTTGGGATTCACACATAGATGATATTTACCCTTTTGCTGTTTTTCATCCTGTAGTGTTTTCCTGTTTCTTTGCAAAACAGCCTCTTGGGTGATTTGCAGGATGTGAAAAAAAGTTACTGAGAAACTTTATAACTTCGTATTTTTTTTAGAATAGTGAAATGGCCAACAACAATTTTCTGTGTACTCTGAAGGGTTTCTTTTACATTTTAAAAAGCAACTACAATCTTGATCACTTTATGAAATGTTTTATGATATTGCTAATCCATAAAAATAAGACTTAAAAAGTGTTTGAATAATCAGTTCATTTCAAAGCAATGAAATGGCAATACACAGTCTACGTCTGCCAACCAATTTCCAGGTTGGGGGCAGCTTGGTGGCAGGGTCTTAAAACTGGTAGCCTTCCTGGCATGTAGGTACCATTATTATTCAGATTGTTTTCACAGAGTAGACTATGTTTGGTCTGTCATAGAGAACAGGAAGAATAGCAAAATGCTGATTTCTCCAGTTTTTTGTTATTCCTTGGGTCATGTTTACAGAACAGGGGGTGAATGGGACAAAGCAGCATCTCTCCTCCTCCCTCCATGGAGACCCTGCCAAGACTCATTGGCAGTCCTGTGCAAAAAAGATTTCATCCTGGTGTCCTGGCCAGCTTCCATTTGGCCAAAGGCATTTCATCTAAATATTTCTAAGGCGCCCATCTCTGCAGTATTGAAGTGCTCAATTAGATATGGCCTAAGTTTTTGTAGCATATCAGTGTGCACCGCTGAACAGCTGCGGCATTCCAACAGAGGGTGAAGTCATCTCTATATATAGAGCACGGCAAGCTGTTTGGAAGAGTGGCAGATTTAAGCAGACAAATGCACACCTGAGCTATAAGTCAGTCACCTGCCTACAGTGACAGAAAGGTCTAGAAAAATCTCTACTCCCTTAAGGGGCAGGTGACATGGAGGTCACAGTGTCTTTTTTCAGCTATTATTTTCCTTATAGTTTAAAGCCTCTCTGAAGTATTTTTTTCTATCAAACCCCAAAACAGTGAAAATTGCTGTCAACAAAAATGGCCTTATTTTATGATTTTTCTCTTACAACTAGGTTTATTGATAAAAAGTTCATTAGTAGTCAACACCCAGGATATTGTCAATTATTAAATATCACTGTGACGTTGTCATTGGGCACTTACTCATTTAATGCCTATTTACACCTTTAGAGGGCAAATCCCTTGTTCCTGGACAAAGTGCTTGAATAAATACCTAACTATTGAGGGTTATGACAATTCATAATCCCTCAGGGAGATTGTACCCTGGTCCCCACCAAAACTCAGAATTATTTCTTTTCCAGAATGATTTGGAAAAGCTATGAAAATCCGTATCTTAAATATTTGGGTTGGTTTTCACAAGGCTATAGCTACCAGTGTGATGACTGATACCTGACTCCAGAAAGATCCTAGGAAATCATTTCTCTCTCTCTCTCTCTCTCTCTCTCTC